>LOJH01019685.1:0-21102 GCA_001685095.1 Ellobius talpinus | reverse complement strand
ACCTGAACGCGGTGAGGGAGACCATGGATGGTGAGTACGCTTCGCGCTCGCTTTACCCGGCCCGCGCTTCCCGGCGCCGCGCCCCAGATGGAGGCGTCGTGGAGGGCCCGGCGGTCACCGCGTCGACCCCCGTCCTGCGAGGGGCTGGGGAAAGGGGACCCGCAGCCGCCACCTCGAAGCTGGCGACCCGGTGTCTGGAGCGCTGGCTTCCGCGATGGCGTAGTTTGGCGCGCGCGCGGCGTTCTGCCCTCGCGGCTGCCCGTTACGCACCCAGCCCGGGTCCCCGCGACCCGCCCCGTGGCGTAAGAAGCTGGTGACTGAGGTCCCCGGGCGAAAGGAGACGTAGACCCTTCAGTCACCACTCAGCCCCCGGGCCCGGGCATCTCAGCAAGGAGCTCTGTGTTTCCAACAAATGAGCCGATCTCCCCGTTCTCATCTCCCAGCTCTGTCTTAGACCGGGTGACACGGGTGGCCGCAGCTGTGGGTGTGTCCGCACACACGTGTCCAAGTGTCTCTGAGTTGCCTTCGGGCTCTTGGACCCAACACTCAGCTTCATAAACCGTAGTCATCTTTGTAAAATAAAACCCTAGCTGCGAGGTCTGATGTGGGCATTTAAAATTAGACAGCTAGGTAGAGTGTGTATCAAAAATGATCAGGTTTATTTGTTATTTGCCTTCTCATTTGCATTAGCTGACATTCTGTTTGCTGCCTTCGTTTCCCTGTACGTGTGGTGCTACAAGTCTGTCTTGGCAGTGGCCTTGGTGGTTTCAAGGGCTTAACCCCCTCAGCATCTTTCTTAAAAGATAACACTATTGTCACAAGGTGATGTCAACCCTACTGCCTTGCTTTTCCTTCACTAAATGCCTGCCATCTTATCCTACCCCTTCTCCTTCTTGGAATGGCCTGCACAGGTCATTGCTTTCGTATGTAAGAAATGAAACTGTTAGAATCTTTACATACATACCCTTTTTCAACCTAGTTGCTGTTGGCTACATTGCTCCTTTTCTGAACAGTCTGTTATCCAGCCAGTTTTTCATCCATGGCTTGTTGTTTCTAAAGTGAGTTTATGTACCCATGAAGTTTATCTGTCTAACATCACCATCTTGCCATGGGTGCCATTGTGGGTTTCAGGGTGTGTTGTTCTGAGAGAGGGTCCTGCTGTGTAGAGTGACTTCAAATTCCTGATCTTTCTCTTTCTGCCTCTGGTGTGTCCTTGGAGTGCTGGTCTCTAGTGCACACCCCTTGCATCACTGTGTACACCACTGTGTATTTTAAATTCTATCTGAAGATAAGGCCTTCCTTCCAGCCAGTTTTCTTTGAAAGGAAGCTTCTGGTGGGACTGCTTGCTCTGAGAAGTAAGCTCTGGCATTGGTTGCATCATCACCATCTTTTCTGAGAGAACTTGATATAAAATGAAAATTACAGAACATAAGAACACATAAAAGTGAAGACCAGAGGTGTTTTTGTTTCTGATGGAGGGAGAGTATGTGTGAGGTTTCATTGCATTTAAATCAATAGATGCGAGTCAACATGAAATTTTCATGCATTTTGAATCCCATTTCTTCCCTCAGTAGCAGTTTTTCTTCAAGATCTAATGTCTTTCTCATCTTCTCCCTCCTCTCTGTGTTACCTAACAATGACTTCAGCATTTGATGTCAGTGGTTTGCCAGGGTAGTGGGACTCACCCCGTAAAGTTTTCATTACAGTTGTCAAATGAGTAGACTTTGTTAAAGCTAGATCATGCATGGGGGGACAGGTAAGCTTTGTAGCCTTCGAAAGGAGCCCAATGTACCCCAACCCAGACAGAGCGTAAGAGCTGTGGGATCAGGTACTCCTCTCACGTCCATGTTACACACTCAGCATTCACTTCCATCATTTCCTCCTAAAACAGCCAGATTTCAACTACCTCCTGCTTCCCTTTCAGTGTGGCTCCTCACATCTTAATTTTACTGCTAGTAGTTATATTTCTGATCATTTTCTTTCCAAAGGCTTCAGTGTAGAAGCAAGTTTATGTATCCGGTAGTAAGCTTCCTCAAGAAAGATGTTGAGAGCTGTCAGACTAGTCAGTGACACTAATGCCATCCATCCCGTTACTCATTCGAGAAGGAGGCCTGGGGTCCCTCTGATTTTTCTTGTGTCGCTCCTGTCTCCTAGCCTCCACAAAGGCCTTGCAGTTCACTACTAATTTGGTATTTGATAGTGTCACTGTTTTCTTCAGTCTAGCCCATTTACCAGTCTTTTACCAGAATTGCAGCAGTGTAGATTGATTCCACATCATATATGGCCCATTCGAAAATCAAACCCATATTTAAACTCAAATATAAACTCCCATTTTATATCTACCAATAGTGTCTGAAACTTCTGAATTCCTTAGTAGGCCTTACTGCATTCACGTGTCTCCTCTGTTTTCTACTCCTTTGTCCCTTCCTAACCCCACCTTGACACTGGCTGTGCACATTAGTGAGCTGAGAAAGTTCTCTATGCTCTAGAACACAAGGTGTGCTTCCCGCTGCCTCACTTCCTCCCGCCTTATGGTCTTTTCACACTTAAAGTCAAAGGTTTTACTTCTTCAGACAAGTCTTTCTCAAATACTTCTTTTTTCTTTTTTTGGGGGGTGGGGTTTGAGACAGGGTTTCTCTGTAGCTTTGGAGCCTATCCCGGAACTAGCTCTTGTAAACCAGGCTGGCCTGGAACTCAGAGATCCACCTCCCTCTGCCTCCCTAGTGCTGGGATTAAAGGTGTGCACTACCACCGTCCGGCCTCAAGTACTTCTTTTCAAACTCAGTTAAGTCCCCCTGTCATTCATTTTAGATGTATACTGTTCTCTTATTTTACAGAGTGTGAATCTGTCTGTTTTGCCTTCCTAGAACAGATTACCTGAGTCTATGTAAACTAAAGAACGGGATTTACTGTTTATAGTTCTGGAGGCTAGCAAGTCTGACGGGCCCATCCCCAGAGGACCTTCTTCTCCTGGGAAAAGAGCACATGTGCCCAAGAAAGGGAGCAGTGGGGGTAGGGGGGATGGGAGGAGTTGATTTTATACCAGAACCTCTCGCACACAATTTTAGATTTTATAAATTTTATATCTGCCAATAGCTTCTCAAACTTCTGAATTCTTTAATAAGGTCTTCCTGGATTTGCATGTCTCCTTATCTCAATGCATCAAAAGTAACCTTGGAATCTACAATGGTTAAGTAGACTCTTATGAAAACAATCAGAGTTAAAGTAAAGAAATTCCATGTGTTAGGAATATAAAAATTGGGAAGTAATGTTGAAGTATAATTATTAAATATAGCCATGGTCAAAAACAAGAAAAGTCTCCATTGATTAAAAATTGAGGTTTTCCCCATAAGAAAGCAGAAGGGAACCACAGTGGGGTTTTGAGGATAGAGCCCAGGGAAGTATGTTGCCTATCAGGCAGAAACGTACCATCTGCCATGGCAGAAATGGAGAAGCATCATCTGTGTGATCTCTGAGTCTTGAGCCAAGATGCTTCTGTAAAGCTGTGCCCAGAGAGCTTGAGGCCAGGGAGTATCAAAGAGTTTGTGAGCAGACAAGTTTCCTACAGGAGTCACAAAAATAAATTAAGTAGATGAAAAAAGAGAAAAGTCGTAATAGGTAATAGCTAAGCGTTTACTGAGTCCTAGTGTATGTTAGGCACCTTTCTAAGTGATTCCTTAATCCTTACTCTAACCCTATAATACTGTTGCCTAATATTTACAGAATGGTACTAGGCGCAAATTGAGGTTGGTTCATTATAGGAATAAAAGTGGAATTTGAACTCAGGTGGTCTGCTCTAGAGAGCCCCTTCTGACCGCCCTCCTTCACTCTTGCTATGTCGGAAGTCACAGAGCAGTCTCCAGTACACGAACGCTGGAAATAGAGCCTAAATTATGTAAAGGCAGGTACAGCAGACAAAAATAGGAAATCACTGTGAGTAAACGTTCAGTTATAAAGCAAGAACAAGTGATTGTAGCACGAATGATAAAAACGCAGAGACAGAAATTGAGGTTCAACCTGAACATCAGAAAAGCAAAACAGCCAGGCCACTAGAGAAGTCTTATCTCTACCAAGACTGAGCAACCACAAAATGAAGCAAACAAGCTTCTCCTACCATTTTATATTCCCTGTAGTGCTGGGATTAAAGGCGTGACTCCCTAATACTGGGATTAAAAGTGTAGGCCACCAGCACCTGGATTTGCTTCTGTATTAATTTTGTGTAGCCCAGGGCAACCTTGAACTCACAGAGATGCATCTGCCTCTGTCTCCCAAATTCTGGGTTTAAGGGTATATGTCACCATTACCTGACCTCCAGTGGCTTTAACTTTGCTTCTGGTCTTCAGGCAAGATTTATTTACTAAAACACAAATACTATACCACTACAAATGATCTGGAGGAAATTGAAGTCTTAAAGTACAGTCACTAAAATCAGCAGGTAACACGAGTAACACTTAAGTCACGGAAGAGCAAAGTATTAGTAGCTGTCAACCCTGAAAAAGTAAAACTGAGTACTTCTGCACAAAATGGAGTCGCATACTGAGCATACACTCCTACTTAGACAAAACAAAAGCCCATGCAAAACATACAAAGAGACTGAATATTAGTCACAGGAAATACATGAAATGATGCTTCTGTCACCCCAGCTCTTTGTCTTCAGGCCTCATTGCAGCACGGACACGCCAGGTGGGACCCAGTGGACAATTGGGTTGAGCTAAGGAGCAATGCAGGAAGAGTTAAAACACACACACAGAAAGGGAGGGAGGGAGGAAGGGACGAAAGAAGAGGGGATACCTGAGAGAGCTGCAGAGAAAATTCTGGAGGTCAGTAGCATAGATCAAAGAGCATTGGCTAGTTAACACATTTACCAACCAGAAAACGGGAACAAAACACGATGCTTCTACAGAGCTAAGGACTATGTTGTTCTGTAAGTCAGGATAGGAAAACAATTTGTGCAACAATTAGAGTATTTGAAAGGGACTTACCTTAGTAGCTTAATCAGCTGTTCACTGTAGGACTGTGATTCTGCCCAACCGATTTGAGGATTTAGACCTGAAAGGATCAGTTTCCAGGTAACTATATTTATTATTAGCTCAAGAATATTCATAGGAAGATAAAGATGTCCAGTGCCAACAAAGTAGAATTTCCAACACCTGGCCACTAATCACTGGATATGTAAAGGAGGAAAATATGAGTTATGATGAGAAAAATTCAGACTGTTGACAGAAAGAAACAAACCCACAGGCATTAGAATTTAGACAAGAGATTCAGAACTGTACTCCATATACTGACATAGAAAGTATATTTTTAAGATCCACATTGAACTATGAGACATGAAAATAAATATGAAAAGTGCGGGAAGTTGCATGTTGCTACGAATACTATGGCAGTGCTCAGTACTCCCAGTTAAATTAGTGAGTGTCTAAGTATTGTTTAAGTATCTGCGTGTACGCCTTTATGCCAGAAGAGGGCATCAGATGCCACTACTACAGATGGTTGTGAGCCACCATGTGCTGTTGGGAATTGAACTCAGGACCTCTGGAGAAGCAGCCAGTGCTCTTGACCTCTGAGCCATCTCTCCAGCACATGACTAAGTATTGTTAACTTGTCCATTTTTCCCCCAAATAATCCATGCTTTCATGCAGTTCAAGCAGGAAACCCAATAAATTTGTCATGGAAATTGATGAAAATATCTGACTTCAACCTGAGAATAAAGGCTTTTCCTTACATGAAAGTGGCAGAAGAATATTTAACCTACTGTGTGCAGTATAAATTAGTAATTAATGATATGACTATGACAGAACCATGCTGTGTAGATCTCTGGGAACTTCTTATGTGGTAAAGGTAGCAATTGCAGTCTAGTGACAAAAGGATGTGTCATTCGATAAATTATATTGTGGCAACTGGCTTATTTCTGAGAAAAGGATCTTTTCTACATACATACATACAGGAATCAAATATTTAAATGTTTATGGAAGGGACAAAGCAATTCTCAAGTGTTGGATGAGAATAATGATAAATTCACTCTGCATGGGAAATACTATCCTAAGCATGATGCCAGGGAAAAGTATACAGCAGGTAATATGTTATCAGTTGACTTGAATTCTAAACACATTGTGGGAAGCACCACTATTTAACAAAGTCAATGGAACTGTCCTGTAAGGAAAAGGGTTCCTGGAAAAGCGCTTAAATAACCTAGGTGCTCAACGCTGCTGCTTTTTAATATCAAAAAGGAACTTCAGTGAACTACCATGAGATGCAGTGCTGTAGAAAATGAAGGTAAGTATGTGACACTTATGTACCTAGAGGCAAAGCACTCATGCACGTAAAATAAAAAAGTTTGAAAGTGAAGTTAACGTGTGTAAGCTTTTATCAGTAAAGTCAACAGATGCAATTACTCTGTCCAGTTCTCATGGAAGGTTCTACAGATTTAAATGCTCTTGTTGCTGAGTAGTTCTTTTAGAATTTGTCTTGGAATATAATTTAGTATATACATATGTATCACAGTTAATCACAATAGTGTTTCAATGGGAAGCATAGGAGCAGCTTAATCTTACAACAACTGAGAGGTTAAGAATTTGGCATTTCCATGAAAAGGCATGTTATGTAACTTTTTTTTAAGTTTTAAAAACTGAGACACTGGGCTGCAAGATCAAGATGGCTCACTAGGTGAGGGTACCATGCCAGCAAGCCTGATGTCCTGACTCTAATCTCCAAGACCTATGTGCTGGAAGGAGAGACCTGATTCTGTAAGTTCTCCCTCAGACCTCTGTGCAATGTGGCCTATGGAAACCCACACGTAGACACGCATGCATTAGTCAGTCAACCAATAAGTGTAAAAAATAAATAAGCTGAGAAGTGCATGCTGGTTTCTGAATCTTGAAGTGTTGATTCCTTAATAGATCAATGCCCTGCTCCGCCATCAAAGAGAAGCTTCCTTCTGAAGCAGATGGGAAAAAATAAAAGACATCACAGTCATTATTCAGAGAGTGAGAGAGCTTGGAACACTCAGCCCTAAATGCAATGTCTCCAAATTCCTCTCTTCCAAGCTCAGGGAACCCCTTTAAAGAAGAGGCAGAAAGATTGTTCAGAGCCAGAGGGGATGGAGGAAACACAAGAAAACAAGGCTCTCTAAATCAACATGAGCAAAGGTCATGTGAACTCAGAGACTGAGGCAGCATGCACATGACCTGCACAGGCCTGCGCCTTGTCCTTGTCCATGGCTTCCAGTTTAGTGTTTTTGTGAGACTCCTGAGTGGGCATACGAGTGGGCGTCTGATTCTTGGGCCTTTTCTTGGGTCTTTTTCTTCAGTTTGTTTTGTTCAACTCTGATGTATTAGTTTATATAATATTAATTATATTGTATTATATATATTACCCCTTGTTTTCTAATGAGAGTGGAAAGGGAGTGGGATCCAGATGGAAGGGGAAGTGGGGAGGAACTGGAAGGAGTAAAGGAAGGGGAAACCGTAATCAGGATATATTGTATGACAAAAGAATATTAAAAATTTTAAAAAGTATGTGAATGGAAACTGATTTTCACGTGAAAGCTATCATGTCAAAGTGCTTTTCCCCAAATTCTTTAACTCTGCTTTGTTTTTAACTTTTGAAATTAAAATGTCTCTCTTCTTTTCTTCCCTTCATACCCTGCCATGTTCCCCTGTTCTTCAAATTTATGGTCTCAATTTTACTAGTTATTACTGCATGTGTGTGTGTGTACACACACACACATATATAAGTAAAACCCGTTCAGTCCATTAAGAAGAAAAAAGTGCTCCATGCATTTTTTTCTTTTAGTTGTTAAAACACTTTTTAAAAATTATGTCTATCTTTTTCAGTTCTGCTTGAGATTTCAAGGATTTTGAATACCGGTTTAGATATGGAAACGCTATCTATTTGTGTACGACTTTGTGAACAAGGAATCAACCCGGAAGCTTTATCGTCTGTTATTAAGGAGCTTCGCAAGGGTACTGAAGCACTAAAGGTTAGATTTTCATATTAGGTTTTTTTTTGCTTGTTTTCTTTCTTTTTACTCATTCTTATGCCTTTTATATCATGCATCTTGATCCCGCCCATCTTCCGTCCTCTCTCTTCCACCCTCTGCCCCTGCAACCTCCTCCCCCCAAAATAAAGCAAAATCTAAGAGGAAGAAAAAAGAAAGGGAAAATCTCATCATGGAAGCCGCAGTGTGACACAGTGAGACGCAGAAAACCCTTTATCTATACATGTTTACATGCAGGCCTTAATTGCAAAGAATCATTGATCTGGGCTCTCATTGGGACTTCCTGGGCATTCTGTTTCTGCCGTGTGTCATGGTCATGGAGATCCAGCAACTCTGGGTCCACAGGACTCCCCCACCCCCCTCCCCATGCTCCAGCAGATCAGAGATGGAGTGGATTTTGGAGTGAGCCAACACATGACCATGGTTCTGGACCTGGGTAGTTGCAGTGTTGGTCAGCCTGGCAGCTGGAAATGACTAAGAGGCTATGGGAAAGATGCTAACTGAACCAGTTAATTAACCTAGTCATCAGGAGAAAGTCAAGACCAGAAGCTAAGTTCAGACCACAGAAATTCTGACAAGTCATGTTATCTTTTCTTAGGAATCTGTCGGAATTTTTCTGTGTTGAGTAGAATTGTACCTCCTACGAAAAACTCCAAGTCCTAATCCCTAGTACCAATGAATAACCATATTTGAAAATGGTATCTGTTTGTCACAGATTACAATGAGTTCATACTGAATTAGGGTGGCTTCTAATCCAGCAATTGGGGGTCATTATTCGATATTTGAATACACATAAGCAGAAACAAACATGAAGACAGGAGAGAAGGCTGTGTGTATGTTGCTCAGGAATTCCACTCACCGTGAATATTGAAGCTTCAAGTGATGACCGTTATTGACCAACAGCAAAGCAGCTTGTTTTTCAGATTGTTGTTTTTCAAAGCAACTCAGGGGTTTTTACTTTTTTACTCTTTGATTGTGAAACCTAACACAAAACATACTTACAGGGTAAATCGATTATAAATATTAAAAGGGCTGGGAAGTCCTTACCACACACACATCAAAGGTGAATTTGATCTCCAGCTGGGTTCAGGAATGCCTGTCTTTATTCCTAGAGCTGGGGAGGGGAGATGGAGGTTCTCTGGGCCAGCTGGCCAGTTAGTGCAGACAAAGCAATAAACTCCAAGTCCACCAAAAGAGTGCTCTCTAAAGCTAAGGTGGAAAGTGTCTGTGGAAGACATCTGGTGTTGACCATACACAGACGCGCGCACACAGAGAATTAAATACCATATGATTATCTCTGCCAGCACCTTAGAAAGCCCTGTTCCCACCACAGGCCTGCTTCTCTGTCTTGCTTCCCCTCTAGTCTCCTGAGTTCTGTAGTAAACATTTACTAGTCTCATTAACTGAATGGGATGTCTAAAAGCTACTATAACTTTGTCAAAGTTTTAAGCTTCATTTCAATGGAATTTTACTATTTCTAGTGGGTTCTTTCATTTAGTGACATGTTTTGATATTTGCTTATGGTGAATGTCACTGTAATATGTTTCTTTTCTTGTAAATAAGTTTGCTTCTACAAATATACTACAATTTGCCCTGTCTACTAAGTAGATACTGAGTTGTTTTCAATGTAAGACTGTTGTAAATTTGATACTTTGAGTATTGTAGCCCATGTCTCCTCATGCTTACATATGTGCATTTGGTTTAGATATATACTTAGACATAAAATGATTGGGCTGTAGCCTGGTGTGTGTTACCAACTTAATAGATCATTACAGTGCCAAGCTTTCCCAAAGTGGTTGTCTTAATTTATATTTCACCAGTGTCATGGGAGTTTCCTTTGCTTCATGTACGTCAGTGTTCATTACTGGGCGTCTTAGTGTCAGCCATTTCTCATTAAGGGGCACATATGGGTCCTCTGTTTATTTGCACTTCTCAGTACCTTTAACATTGAATGCATTTCACAGGGTTTTGCCCAGCTTCTTTTCAATTCATTTACCTTCTTTGTCATCTTTTATAAAAACTCAGCTTTCACAGCAGAATGAAAAAGAACTGAAAAGGAAGACTAGATGATGGTTAAATGAATACTTCCTAGTGCTACAGTAGACATAGGCTCAGGCTGCACTGGCATTACTTCCTCCCGCATACAGTAGCAGGTACTGCTGATGATCTTTGTAACATGCTGCCAGGGAAGCGGAAGCTATAGCAGTGTGGCCCAGCTGTTGAGAGTTAAGGAGTTGACCTGGGCTTTTCATTTGCACTGATTGACAAAGACTATGTAAGCCAGGTTTTGTTGTTGTTGTTGTTGTTGTTGTTGTTGTTGTTTGAGACAGAGTTTCATTATGTATCTGTGGCCTGCACCAAACTCACAGAGATCATCCTACCTCTGCCTCTGGTAGTGCCACCACACCTGGCAAAAATATTTAAACTCTGTTCTAACTCTTTTGTGTGGTAAGTCTTGAGGAGAGAAAAGCTAACTCACTTTGTAAGGAAAACAAGGTCTTTTGCCTGTGAGGGAAAAGGTTAGGCCTTTTATATTATTGGATTATTTATAATTTTCCCAACATTTTACCATATTTTCTTGAAATAACTAAAGGGGAAATTTTAATTAGTAAGTAAAAATAGAAGTAACATGCCTTTAATCTCAGCATTCGAGGTACAGGCAGGCGGATCTCTGATTTCAAGGCCATCCTGGTCTCTACATAGTGAGTTCCAGGACAGCCAGAACTACATAGAGATACCGTATCTCAAAAAGCAAACAGAGTTCATCATTTTCATATTGGCATTAAGAAATTATATAAGTCTTTGTTTCATTTTGTCCCCGGTTTTTTGAAGCAGGGTTTTCTCCCCCATGGAGCTCAAGCTGAACTGTAGCTCCAGCTCTTCCTGGCTTAGCCTCTCAGTGCTAGGTTACTGGCAGGAGCGATCCTTTCAGTCATTCTAGAAGTATAATCAGGTTGGGTTTTGGTGAATAATCAGACACACCTGGGAGGGGAGGTACCCACTATCAGAAAGAAATAAAAACCTGAGCATTCTCCTTCATATGCAGATACTAGCCTATAATATGTGCATGTGTAACAGCTGTGTGGGGCACTTTATGCTTTAGGAAGGAGGCCAAGGAAAATGAGAGAGGACAAAAATGCTGGCAAAGGGACAGGTGAGTGTGTGTACATAAAAATGCAACTGGTAGTGATGTATAAAACCCTAAGTGAAGGGCCATTCTAACTGTGTCGTTGAGATGTATGGAGATTGGAACTGGAAGTGCAGGTGTGATGTCTTAGGAGTTCATTACAATAAAACAATTTTTTATCTTTTTAAGTAAATAATATCACAAACAATACCTTTTAGCAAAAGATATATGAAGAGAGAGATTAAAAACATGTTCACTGTTCTTCTGTTGCTTGTGTTCTGCCTACTTTGTAGCTTAATTAGTCTTTCTCATTTTTAATTCTGTCTCTGCACTGCAGTAAAACAAACTAATAAAGATCTTGGAAAACAAGGTCATGAGTAGTACAGTTTTACATGCTCTCTTTATTAAGATGATAGAAATAACTTTGTAATCTAGCAGTGAATTGTAAGAGACAATTTTTTTGTTTCGTTTTGCTTTCCAAGACAATGCTTCTCTGTATAACAGTCCTAACTGTCCTGGAACTCACTCTGTAGACCAGGCTGGCCTCAAACTCACAGAGATCCGTCTGCCTCTGCCTTCCTTGGGATTAAAGATGTGCACCACCATTGCCTGGCGAAAGATAGTCTTTATAATACAACAAAAATAAAAACCACCATATTTTCCCAATAAAAGCAATTCAGTTTATTTTGGGGAATAGCCAGCTGTTTGTTCAATATAGTATAAAACTGACATTTACCCAGTGTGTCTTCTAAAATCACAAGTCTTGCTCTCTTGTTCTAGGCTGCCGAAAATACAAGCTGACTTCTGGAGAAGTCCTGAACAGATAGGTCAAGCTCTGCAAGACAATTTGAAGATTGCATTGTAGTCAAGATGTACGATGATATTACTGGTTGCTGTGTAGAAAATGTTTTCTTTTAAAAAGAATTATAAAGCCATGGCTGTGTAAGTCAGTGGGAGGTGGCTGAAGGGAGAGCTAACAGGCATGTTTATATCACAGCCATCTTTTGTTGTGCCCCCAATTCCTTGGCGTTGCCGTGCTCCTATTTATGTATTCCTTATTTATAGCTCTGCTAGCTGTAATTTTCTAAACAGGATCTATCAGATGTACACAGCTGCTGTGCCTGGTTGGAGTTGGTGGAACACATCAGAGGTGATGAATAGCAGTTATGACTTGTTGACATTTCCATTATAAACCTTAATTTTGAATTGTTTATGCATAGTAACTGGCTATGTGTTCCATTGGGCTGGAAGTTGATGGAATTTCAGCTGCCATTTGTGAACTTGGCTGTTTTTGTGTTTCACATCTTGTTTTTTAAAAAAGGATCAAAAACATGTCTTCTAATCATCTCAACAGAATATTAATTTTTTAAGTAGGGTTTTTTTTTTGGCAGTTAACCTAATCCTAACCAAAAGTGTAAAGATCAATTTTTGTATTAACTAAAACTTAGAACTTTTAGAAACTTAGATTTTAAAAGTAATGCCTGGGCTTAACTTAGCATTATTTGTAGTTTTGAACATTTAAATCTAATGAGAGTAGCTGAGAGTGCTTTTCTTTTTAAATTTTATACCCAAATAAAGGCCTACAAAATAATGTATAAAGTAAAAACAGCAAACGTGCAAAATTTCACTTTTAATTTTATTGCATAAAAATAATAGGAATGCTTACTATTTAATCATGAGTGGCTATTTAATCAGTATATAGGTGGTGTATTTTAACAAATTGGTAGGATTTCCACATGTTAATAAAAACTAATGAAATGTATACTAGTAATTATGACTTTACAGAAAAATTTTGTGTGTCATTTATACCATTAAAGCTTAAACTCGTGAAAATGATGGTTCAAAAATAAATTCAAAGAAATTTTTGATGGTATTGGTTCTGTTCCTATTATAGAATTTCAGTGGGATATTTTCACAAGCTTAATATGGATTTAATATGAATTTTTTGTTTCTTAAATTTTAATTTTAGCTCTGACATTTAAATGATATACAAGCATTCATTTTTCTGTACCTTCTTTTGTAGTTCAAACAAGTGGAAATGGTTTTTAAAAGATTTAATAACTAAGTAGCTACCCTCTCTGCTGCCCTTAAACTAATCTCAACTATTGATCATTATTCCCTGCTACCAGAAGACAGGGCAGAGGAATTGTGCATCACAGTCTGCCTTGGTCTATATAGGCAACATAACAAGACATGATCTCAACAAACAAAATCTGAGCTTGTAGCTATTTTGACTTTAAATGCATGACATCTTTACTAAGTAAATTGAAAGGTCTATGATAGGCAGCTCTCCCAAGTTGGGAGACAGAGCTTGTGAGAATCGTATGCTTGCTGATGCACATATTGCATATGATTTATAAAATCAGAAAGTAGTTCCTCAAACTCCACAGTTTGTATTTACTTCTAGAACTTTGTAGATTAAGTTATTTATGTGTGAAACAAAGTAGGAAAATATATTGAGAAAGGATTATGTTTCTAGAGAAACATGTGTCTATTGTTTATAGAGAACTTCATGTTACATTTTTAAATGTAAACTATATTTTTAATGAGCTTTTAAGGAATATTTAAGAAACCAGTGGTACAATGGCAGTATCATGCATGTTGTCAGTGACAAAAATAAAATGATTTTTACATTATTGGCATGTCCCTTGATATATGCTTTTGTGAGTTCAGTTTGGTTTCTGAAGATAGTCTATAAATATTAAGGCATTTACTATGTATAAAAATTTTAAGCTAGGTTATATGTATTTACATTATATAATTACATCTTAAATTGAGCTTTAGGTAGGAGTAGAATTATTTTTTCCTGATAGTGAGAGGCGATAATCATAGTAGAATTGACTTGGTTTTAAAACTAAATTGACAATTCAAATAAATGTAATATTATGGTTTTTTCCCTCTTCACATAAGATAATCTACGTGGAAATTATAAATTTACTTGTATATTGTTCAAATATGTGGCCATTTACCAATAACTGAATCAAATATGTTTCAAACAATTAAGAACTTGATGCCCTTGGTCTCATTGACCATTGTCTATTATAGTGAAAGATAACAAAATGTATGGTTTTTAGTGGTTGAAATTGAGCAGTTTAGTGCCATGAAGAGCCTGCCATTGTTTGTAACTCTGACTGTCCTTAGAACTTTGTCATCCTCTCAGACTGAAACAGTGTGCTAGTCAGTGACTCCCCTTCCCTTCCGCTGACCCAGCCAGGCCATTTTCTGCATTCTGTCCATGGAGTTAATTCTGGGCAGCTCCTAGAAGTTGAGTCACTTCATATTTGCCCATTAAGTCTCAGTACCATTGCAGTCAGTGTTTATGCTGTGTTTTCTTTGTTCATTCACCGGCCACTAGGGCTGTTGTGCAGTTATCTGTTCAGCCTCTCTTACTCTGAGGCACATAATCCACAAATGGAAGGATGGGTTACATACAGTAAGGAGAGACCAGAGAAGAGGTTATGATACCAACATAGGCCTAAGTGGTCAAATCAGGATAGAACCCAGAGGCATTAGAAAAAGGTGTGGAATTTAGTGGAGCATTATGTGGGGAAATGCACTGGGTTTCTAAATGTAGGAAACCAAATGGAAATCATATTTCCTTTAAAAAATCTTTTTAGCAAAGACCTTAGTATATGTATTAAGCTTCATCCTTGCCTACCCTCCAGAGATCTCGCAACTGTGTCTGTTTTTCATTGTGTAGCATTTATGTATGCATTTAAGACTACTTCCAAGTATACAGAGTTTAGTGATTGTTAATTCCCGTCCACCTCTATTTGAAAAAGTCACACAAGGGCAGGAGTTTTTCTTGATTTTCTTCATTGTTGTAGCGCTCATATTTTGAGCAATGCGTAAGTAACACACAGTAAATGCTCAGTAAATACATGTCAGACTGAATAGAAAAACTGGGCATCTAAAAGTGCACCCCACCACCATATGGTTGAAAATTGTAACTAATGTACAGAGAAATTGCTACTTAAGGCAAAGTCTTGGTGTTATAGCACATCTAATTTAATTCTTTGCCTTCCAGTAACTGCAAGGGGTAGCCCCTTTAGCCTGTAACAGATAACTCAAGAGACAAGGTGTAGCTTAATGGATCTAAAATACAGAAGAAAGGCAAGATGGGAAGGCAGATAAGCTGGCTGGAGCGCCCACAAACCTTACTTAGTGCTCTCACTGAACAGCCCTCTTACTGGGTGAGAGACGGGGCAGAGAGGCTTACCTCTCAGGCTGCCCAGATAAGCCTACCATGCATGGCTGGTGATGAGCTCATGCATTTCTGTAGCATCTCAGTAGATGACACTACTGCCTTTTAATTAGGATAACAAAAAACAAGCTGTGCCTGGTGGTGTAAGCCTATATTCTGCCACTTGGGAAACTGAGTCAGGAGGATAGCAAGTTCCAGCCTGCCTGCCTGAACAGCTTAGCAAGGCCAAATTTAAAAAGAAAAGAGGCATTGGGCATTTCTATGTCAGGCCCTAGGTTCCATCACCAGTACTGCCTGACCTCAGAAAAAGGGAGAGAAAAAGTACAAGGGGGGGGACAGCCTGAAACATGATGAATTGCATCTGATAACAGCAAAACAAATACTGACATTCAGGGTTGAGTTCATATATGCCAAGTTAAGTATTTAAAGTAATCATTTTAAAAAGATTTAACTCCCAGCTTCAAATGGCAGCTTCGGTCTCTAAAAAGTCAGTGTCCATTAGAAGAGAGCAGAATATTGAGGTGTCTTGCAGATGGAAGTGTGGAAATGGAGGTGTTGAAAGCAGTCTGCGTTGTCATGTGTGACCACCAAAAGCAGTAAATCAGATGTACCATGCAGGGCTACATCAGGAAGCCTTTATGGAGGTTTTTTGAATTATACTAGCAGAAAGTAAGACTTGAAAACTTTCACCTCTTAACTATTTTAGAGACCTGCCTTCCCACCCTTCTACCAGCAAATAGCAAATAGTCGCAGTTATGGCTTACACTTGAATTTGCTGAATATGATACATTGGGGTATTCAAGTAGTGTGATTATATAAATTTTCATATTTAAGTTAATCTGACTTAGTCTAAATACCCAGTCAAACTCGTCTAAAATAGCACCCACTTGAGTGTTAAACCGTTCAGCAAGAAACAGCTACATGACTGCTCTAGAATGGACATAATTTCGGATTTCTGTAATCCTAATCTGCATTTGTTAATCAAAAGATCTGATTTCTCTCCAGGAAAAACAGGAGCAGCAGAGGTAGCTAACTTGTTTCTGAAGAGATCGTTCACAACTCAGATCCCTAGCACTCGTGAAAAGCCAGCTGATACACATGCAACCCATTGCTAAAGGGTGCTCAAGGGTAGAGATGGGCAGAACAGGGCTGAGAGCTTCCTGGCCGGCCAGTCCAGTCTAAGGACAATCCCCAGGTTCAGTGAGAGACCACGGCTCATAAAGTACAATAGAGGAAGATATATGATGTCATCTGGCTCCAAATAAGTGTGCACAGGCAAGCGCACTCTGATATGTGTGTGCACACATGCACAAATACAGAACCAAGTCACACCTTGACATCAGAGGACTGCACAGAAAGTAACTTCACTGGATTTTTTGTGTGTGTGTGTGCCATCTTTGGTACCCATTCTACATGCTTGTTTGTAAGCCGCAAGGATGGTCTCATTTAGACAGGTATGGTTTTAGGGTCACAGAAGATCCTTTCTAAATCTGTAGGATAAAGATAACACACAGCTCACAGTGTTATGGCAAATGGAGATAAAAGTGGATGTTAAATGCATAGCATGCCGCTGGGCACAGTATAGAAACTAAATTAATGGAAAATTCTATGTTTTGTGTGAAGGGAACTGTTGTAGCAACTCAATTTTAGGAGTGGCCTAGTGATTTGGTGGCATATCCAGTGCGCATTTTCCTCTGTTTTCAGGAGCTCCGATATTATAGACTCCTTTCCAGAAACAATGTATTTAAATATAAGCATATGCTATGTTTGTATGGTGAAGATCAAGACCCCATACTAGTAAGGATGGGAGATTAATATGTAGCTGGGTTTTAGTGACAAGGCTTGCATAGCTAATTAGAGAAAGGGACCCATGAGGATGAGAATGTGTTGAGAGAAAAAATAACGATTATGAATAAATTTTAAGTCTCTTTTCCACATAAAAAGAGCCCATTGTTCTCAGTTGCCTCTGATGGACCCAATGGGAATATCAGTGATCTTTGTTCTTGTTGAACACGGGGAACCATCATGTAAAAGAGGAGCAAACAGCTGCTAAATGAAAGCTTCCTTGGCAGTCTAGTGATAGAATGCTGTGTGGAGGAGGGCAGCCTGGGAGAGAGAGCACTCTAAGGTTTCCTTAAGCTCTTGGATAAACATCATCTCTGCTCTACCTAATAGAAATGGAGAGTTTTGCCAACTAAGACAAAGTTGAGAAAGCAAGAAGAGATAGAAAGGAAGAGACTGGCACACACACACAGAAGTGTTTTAGAGCCCCCAAATGACTCAGGATTGAGCTGCCTTTACACTGACCTTACACTAAGACCCCGACCCAGCCTCTTCGGGGAAGTTGCCATGTACCCAGCCAGGCAAGGCATCAGCCACTGGCAGGACTTCAGTACAGAAGAGCTGATTTGATCTTGTGACCATCGCCTGTCACTTTGATCAGTGGAGAGCTTTCAGTTAACGTGGATACCTAGGTACCCTAAGGTGAGAGAATACGTGGAAGACGATGCTATCTCATCTGTGATTTCTCAAGTCACACCTTCTCACACTCTGTTTTCATGCCATGTTTCCTTATACAGATGTGGAACACACCCAACAGTCTGTACTAAGATGTTCCTCATCAGACATTTCTCCTCCCCAGGGAAAAGGCACCTCCCAGTGATTCCACTGATCTCAGTTCAGCCAGCTAGACAGCCCAGGCTGATGGGAGAGGGAAAGGCTGGTGAGTGGAGGGTGCTTTTAGGTCACTTGTATCATTGAGCTGCTGGACCCAGCACTCTCTAAGTCATTCACTCTAAGGTCAGTTCTTCACATCAGCCTGGCTGTTGTGAAGAACTGTAGAAATGCATCAACAATAGTTTATGCAAAACAAACATTACAGAGATTTTATGAAAAAAATAGATTCCGTGGTTATGCAAATTTAAGAAATGCATACATGATCCATGGAAAATAGAAGCCAGAAAGAGCACTGCTTTGGCTTTGGTTGCATTCCTGTGTTGTTCTCTCCCCATTTCAGATGCAATTCGTGTCCCTCTCTTGTTAACCCACTTCATGTGGCTCTCACACCGCTGCTCATCCCTCACAGGCTAGCCAGGTACGTGGATTCTAGACAAATACCCTGTACAGGAAATGAGGTAGGTGGGAACAAAGTGTATTACCATAATGCTTTCAGGAAATCAACTGGAGTGGTCTTTTCCAATACCCTAATGCATCTAATTTAAAAGAGTAGTTAAATTATCAACTCCCATCACCACAGCAGGGATTTTTATAACTTTGTCACTCAGAAAAATTACCATTTTATTTCTGTAAGATCTGAAGCATATATGTAAGCTGTAATAAAGCAAATGGGATTGTATATAGCTTTTATAGATTAAATGAACAATTTGAGCTGGGCATAGTGAAATGCATTTGTAATCCCAACATTTGGAAGGTGGAGGCAGGAGGATCGAAGTTCGGAGTTATCTTTGACTACAAAGTGAGTTTGAGACCAGCCTAGGCTACCTAGCACCATTCCAATCATGCACAGATCAGTGTGAACACTGGCTTCTGACAAAAAAACAGTCCTTATCTCTTGAAGCTGACCTACCCTCAAGGGAATCCTTGCTTTTGATTCTCAAAGTTGTTAGACCTATCATATGCATAATATGTATTAATGTTCAAAATTATCACACTCGTGGTTAATAATAGATGAGGAAATAATGTTCCCATAAAATATTCCTGCCGCTGGTATTGATACTTTGTTTTCAGTCTGATCTGGAAAAACACAATGTCTGCTGATCCTTGCCTCTTTTATTTTAAATTTTTGTCCCTTACGGTGCTGTTGGAGTTGCAAACTTTGGAGGTGTACCCTCTGAAAAGTTTATGTTACAGACAAGACAATTTTGCCCTCTACATTTCCCATTAAGTAAGCTTCACGCAGGCAGGACTGCACTTTAGCCTAGTGACTGTGCCATGGTAAATGCTCAGTGTATGAGTCTACATGAATTAAATGTTCTTCCCTTTTACTATCAGGGCATTCTGTACATCATAGTCTGTATGTTCAGGAGGGAAGAAAATAAACAATACTTCAGCACCCGCTAACACTAGGCATGAAGGTGAATGCCAAAACCCATTAATAACATAGTTTTTATATCCTGTGAAATATTAGTAATCCATTTTACAGATAAATATGACTCAGAGATATATCATGGTATAAATACATGTACAAGTTCATTTTTGGAATATCTCTTGTCAGAAAAAAAAAACGAGTCACCCTCAGCTTGTGAGTTGGAACTTTTGGACTATCATGCCTGGTCCTCTTCTGAGGAATTCCTCTGGTGGATTTGTTTAGGGGAGGCATTTTAATGTTTATGCAGCAAGCATCCAGGAAACAGTCTCCCACCATCTCACAGGGCAATTTGTTTTCTGGGCAGACTGGTAAGGATAATGTCTCCTTCATAACAAAAGCCGACTGTTTCCTCTCAGCTTCTATCTTAGCGTGCCTATTGCTAAGGTGAAACAGTATGACTGAAGAGTAAGTTGGGGAGGAAAGGGTTTATTTGGCTTGCACTTCCACAGCACTGTTTATCAGCAAAGGAAGTCAGCAAACAGGAGGAACTTGCAGACACGAAATGGTGCATAGGCCATAGAAAGATGCTGCTTACTGGTTTGTTCCCCATGGCTTGTTCAGCCTGCTTTCTTAGAGAACCCAGGACCACCAGCCCAGGGATGGCACTACTCACAATGGGCTGGGGCCTCTTCTATCAACCACTAATTTAAGAAAATGTCCTACAGGCTTGCCTACTGCCCATTCTTTCGGAGATATTTTCTCAATTGAGGTTCTCTCCTCTCTGATGACTCTAGATTTGTATCAAGTTAACACAAAACTATCTAGCACAGTTGACTGTTAACTTGACACACAAACACATTACCATTAAGCTACAAACCTTTCCTTTCTCATTCATCCCCAAAGTCCCACATTAAAGACAAAATAAATTCAAACACAGTCAAGGTTCAGTTCCTTTAAAACACCTAGTCTCTCTTTTTTAAATTGAAATCTTTTTTTTTCAAAAACTCAAAATTTCTCAACTGTGGGCTCCTGTGAAAATCAAAGTTAAGTTAAATACTTTGTTTTAAGAAGGAAGAACCAGGACAGAGTCACAGTAATTTCAAAGCAAAACCAACAGTGTAAATAATACAATATCCAGTTTCTGGGATCTACTCATGATCTGGACTCCTTCTCCAGCTCTGCCCTCTGTAGCACACACAGTTTGTCTTCTAAGTTCTGGCAGGCTCCACCCACCACTGCTTTGGTACTGGTGGTGATTTCATGGTACTGGCATTGATGCAGCTGGGCTGCACTTTCACCAATAGCCTGTCGTAGGCGCTCTTCATGTTGCCAAGCTTCAACTTCTCTTCATGACCCCTTCAATTCTGGGTCTTCAACTGCTTCTAAAGCTGTGCCTTTACCAATAAAGCTATACCTCTCCTGATCTCTCACAGTGCCAAGCCTCCACAGTTCTCCAAGACCCCTTCATGCCTTTAAAACCAAGGCTATCTGGGTGACTCTTACCCTATCAAATTCTGCTGCCAGAACAAAGTACAATCTTGACCATCTCTGAAACATGGCTTCTGTGTGCTGACACTTAAGAAATATGTCCCAGAAGATTTCTCCTCTGTGATGCTGGTCTCTTTTTTTGTTGTTTTTGTTTTTCGAGGTAGGGTTTTGCTGTAGTTTTAAGAGTCTGTCCTGGGACTAGCTCTTGTAGACCAGGCTGGCCTCAAACTCACAGA
>LOJH01019683.1:12465-25206 GCA_001685095.1 Ellobius talpinus | reverse complement strand
GAAGGAAGGAAGGAAGGAAGGAAGGAAGGAAGGAAGGAAGGAAGGAAGGGTGAAAAGCAAGGCAAACGGCAGACAGTGCCTGAATAATAATACCCAGCATTGTCCTCTGGCTTCCATGTGCACATACATATACACGTGTGTGTACACACCTGAACACACACATGCATACACATACATGCATAAACACACAGAGACACAACCACAGCTACAGACACACACACACAGCCACAGCCACACACACACACACACACAGGGTGGGGACAGGTACAGGCAGGTGCTTGCTTGCACACAGTGCACACAAGCACTTGTGCTCATGCACACAGCCCCCCAGAGTACTGACATAAAGGACAGCAATGTCAGGGAGTCTGAGTACCCCATTAACATCCTCTCATGCCTCAACAGAGTCTTTGGAACAAGTCACTGAAGAACTCTTCCTAAGTCCCAGCCAATTCTACCTTGCAGGAAGATGTATCCAGCTTTCCAGAAAGTAGGGACAAGCTTTTAATTTATTGTGATTTTGTACCATGCCTGATGTATTTGTGGAGCCTAAGGTCTATGAATGGGGCCTCTTTTCTTCTTACAGAAATTAGGGTTTGGGGAATGCTGGAGACCCACAAGGCTGATGGCATCCAATCTAAACTGCTGACCTCTACTGGATAGCATGCCTACTCTTGCGAGGGACAGACATCTTTATCTGGGGAGCCTCACCCTGACACCAGGGAGAGTTTGTTTGCAGCACATGTCCTTCAATGGCATCGATTAGAACCCTCAGAGTGTCAGGTAGAGGTGGGGCTGGGAGAGAGTGCAGCTTCCCCCAGGTTGGAGCCTTGCATATGTCTATCAACCCACCCAACACCCCTTGACCATCTCCACCCCATGCTTCTTTAAAGCTAGCACATTTGCCAAGCAAACACAGAAGACATGTCACAAAGGGTCTCTCCACCACTAACCCCTGTGTGCCGTTCAACACATTTCAGTCTTTCAGATGGGGAAATGTTTGACCCCAGCGATATCACTCCCTTCCCCCAGAGGAGCATGTGTTCATGGCCAGGGCAAGCATTTTCTGTGACCCTCAGAACATTGGCTCTTAACCACGGTTGTCAGAAAAACATCATCCAAATGCCCCTCACACCGATCCCACGTGGAGTCAGCACAATTGTGTTAACCAATTGCTTGGCACCAAGAGGAGTCTCAAATTAAATGGTTCAAGGGTATTTTTTTTCCTGTTTTACAGTTTGGCCATCTTTCCCCTCATGCAGTAAAACCTCCAACAGTTTGGAATTTATGAGCCTTTGGACAAGGACTGGGCTCCAGTCTGGAGTATTCTGCATGAAAAGGATTTTTGAAGAAAATTAATAGCTTGCCAAACAAACAGCAAAGGGAATGCATGCTCTATTTAAGGGGGGCTGCTGCTCTAGCCCTTAACAAACACTCACGCATCCGCAAACAATTCATATGCTAATTCCTAATGATTTTTACATGTTCATTAAGTCCCCAGCTACGGCTATTTATCGATATGATTATTATGGTTCGAGCTGCTTTAAAAGCTAGGTTTTTGCTGATCAGGAACTTTTTAGGTTCAGACTTTCTGAGGCTGAGCTAGATTAACAGAGGAATTAAGGGAACATGACTCTCCTTTGTGGGGGTAAGAGAGGGGTCTCGTGTATGTCCTTGATCTTACTGATTCCTCGGGAGGGGTGTTCCTGCCAGGTACTGTCAGGTGAGTTATGACTGTGCTGAACCTTGTCCTGGGTTTCTTAGGATCATCCCTGTTAGAATTTCCATTCTAAACAGCAGTTCTCATTCCTGCCTCCCTCCCTTTCTCCCTCTCTCCTCCTCCCTTCCCTCCTCTTCCTTTCCCTCTCTTCTACTCAGCTTTAGATATCAACTTGACACATCCCAGAGCCACCTAGAAAGAGGTGGTCTCAGTTCAGGAACTACCTCCATCAGACTGGCCTGTAGGCAAGACCTCTGGGGGCATTTTCTTGATGAATGATTGCTAAGGAAGGGCCCAGACCACTATGAGTGGTGCCATCTCTGGGCAGATGATCTCGGGCTGTATAGAAAAGCAAGCTGAGCAAGCCAGGAGGAGCAAGTCAGTGAGGAGCACCCTCCATGGCCTCTGCATCAGCTCCTGTCTCCAAGATCCTGCATTGAGTTCCTGTCCTGACTTCCCTCAGTGATGGAGTGTGACTTGGGAGTGCAAGTAAAAACATACCCTTTCCTCCAGTGTCACATATGGTCAGTGTTTTATAACAGCAACAGAGGAGCAAACTAGAGCCTCCCTTTCCTCTTTTCCCCTCTTGGTTTCTTTTGCTTTTCTTTCCTTCCTCCCTATCCCCTCTTTCAGGGTCTTCCCATGCCATCCAGGCTGATGGTGAACTCACAATCAGCCTGCTTCAGTGACCTAAGTGTGGCATTCCAAGTGTCCAAAGGCTATTCTATAAGGTGTTTATGGATCAGTTCTGAATCCAGATTTCACTGTGCCCCACCTCCAACTCAACAACCAGAGAAGAAAAGAGTTACCTTCCATGCTGGTTAATCTCAGTTGTCAATTATATGAGAGCTAGAATCACCAGGAGGGAGGTGGGCCCCCTGGACATGCCCATGGGAAACAATCATGATTAGGATCATGGAAGTGGGAAAACCAGCACTATGGGTGACACCATTCCCTAGATTGGGGAGGTAGAAGGAAATGGCTGAGCCTGAGTGTTATCACTCTGTTCCTGGCTATGGATTCCATGTGGTCAGTGGCCTAAAGCTCCCACTGGCTCAGTTCTTCATCATGTTGTTCTATACCCCTGAACTATGAGCTGAAATCAAGTCTTTGCCCCATTAGTTGCTTTTGGGGGTATTTAATCACAGCAACAGGGAGAAAAATCAAGCCACTCACACGGCAGGGGAACTATGGGTCAGCCCTGCTTGACCTCTGTGTATTAATCTCATCTCAATTTTGTGGCCTGTCCAGAGTAGAACTTTCATAATGTCAATTTTTAGCATTAGTTGAGGGAGAGAGGAAACAGATCTGGAGACTTTGTGTTTCCTTTTAGCCACCCTGAGCTTCCTTACAGGACAAAGGTCTATTGAGCAAACACTCTATGCCACACACATGGCAGAGTTTCACCTGGCACAGTCCTCACGGAGGCTGAGGTAGTGATAGGTACAGATTCTGTTTTCAAACTGACAAATGTGTTCGGTGAGGTGAAGGTTCTGTTTCAGGAAACAAACAATCCAGGACAGGACCCCAGGTTCTCTGACACTCATATCAGCACGTAAGCGACCACTATAGTATCTGGTGTTTCACTGGGCTCTGCCATCCTGACATCTGAGTCAGACATCTGCCTGAAACTTGATGCAAGAGAAAACTCTTACCTCATCAAGAATGCCTCACACAGGGATGGGGTGGGGGAGAAGGAGCGGGTCTGCTTAGAAGGCAATTGTCCATCATAAGCATGTTGCTGTGGAATCAACAACTTAAAATGCATACCCTAGTACTGGTATTAAATTATCTTCAGCCATAGACTTACGATATCCTGGAGAGGCTCATCTAGGGAAGGGACCCTCATCTATAATCAAATATTAAGTGTGTAACTTACAGGATTGGCTGATTGGCTGGTGGTTCACCCTCACCTCCCCCATCTTCCCACAAGCATGGATTGTGCCAATCCTGTGACTGAGCTGGGCTTGGCTCAAGCAACTAAACATTTCTGATGAGAACAAGTCCGCAGCTTGTCTCAGAAAGAGTCATCAGGGCTCCGCGGAAGCTATGCAGCATCTCTCTCCCTTTTCTTTCCAGGAGCTCGGCTTTGGAAGCGTGACATTTCTACCCTGACACGGAATGCTAGAGGAGAAAGGGAACTGACCATTGCTGCTGTATGCAGCTGATATGGTGAGCATGGGAATGATTCAGTCTTACAGTTAGTCTGTTGGAACAAGACTAAGCCAGGCCTTTCTGGAGACTTGGGTATAAATGTTCCTTGCAATCTCTACTCAGGCTCAGATATCACATCTACAGACCAGAATATGTTCTACAGAGAGGAGCTGCCAATCATAGAAGCATTCTTGCACAATATCAATCACGAGCTTATAGAGCTCTGATATAAACTTCAAGGGTGTTGACCAAGGAGGTAGAAACCCAGGACATTAAAACACATCAAGGGTGAGAAAATACTGAGGGTGTACGGAACTCTTGCAAAAGTCACACACCAGTGAAATTAAAATGAATAAAAGCTGTAGGGCTAGGGTGTCTCTCAGTCAATTCATAGGATCGAAGCTTTTGACAAGAAAATGGTATGTAGGTATAATCAGACAGACAGTCAGACAATAGACAGAAAGGCAGAACCATGAAGATCCCAAGTGTGGTAATAGTAGGGTCACTTTCCTAAATTAAAACAGCATTGAGAACCTGCTTTCCTTCCCAGTGCAGCACTAAAATAGACAGAAGACTGTGGACCAAATACTTCTGTCACCAAACAAATTCTCCCTGGTTCCTCCAGCAAGGCCATTTTCTCTGACCAGTGCGGCACTGATGTGCCGGGAGTGGAAGCGAGAAGGTGAAGCCGGTGGCAGAAGACCAGGAAGATAAAAGCGCTGACGTCAAACTCTCCACAAAGAACCTCTGAACACCAGCTTTAATGACATTTGATGTCACCCCCACCTCTCCAGCTCCATCAGTGTGGGCTTCCCCCTCTCTTGAGCATAAGCTGGCCTCTGCTCAAGGCTCTACATTATGCTGGTCCTTCCTGCTTCCTGTCCACACATTCCCCACATAGGATGCTCCGGTTGTCTAAAGACCTGTCTGAGCTTCAGTGGGAACAAAGAAAAGTTCCTGGGTGTGGGTTTGCTCCTTTCAGATATTTTTCTCCAATCAACCTTCATCAATCCCACACTTGCTGGAAAGTTCAGACTTAGTTGCTGCTAGGCCAGGCATTCTGTCAGGGTCTCTTTCCCAGACACATTTTCAATCTATTCCCTAATGCAGCCTGCCAGTATTAATCAATCCTGCGAGTGGTCCCCCAGATCCGCTTCTTCCCTTTAACTCTCAGAACCGCTCAGCCAGTAGCACCAAGAGATGAGTGTTCATACAGGCTTGATTTTCCCTGACAGAGGGCACAGCCTTCATCTCAAGCAACTCTAAATCTAACGATCTAAGAAAACATTGGGTTTTTCTCTGCCATGGAAGGTTTCTGTGTTCCCCCTGCCGCTACCCCTCTTTACCCTGCATCCTGTTCTCTTTTTATTCTGTCTTTTATTTCTTCCCTTATTCTCCCCTCCGGTCATTTTTTTAACCTCCACCCCAGAACCACAACTCATTCCAAAGTTCGAAGCCACCAGATTCTTTAAAAATAAAATAAAATAAAACTTCCACGATTACCTTCATGCTGACTTTGAGCTCAGAGACTTGGTTTTGGATGCTGGAGGGGGAAAAAAATTCAACTCCAGCAGCAGCCTCAGCTAAGCATGGAGGAGGGTGCTGTCTGGAGTGTATTTGAAGGAACAGCATATGGACTTTTGTCAAAACCTCAGAGCCCACTAGTTTCTGAGCTTGGGTTAGAATACCCTCTCTGAACACTGTCTGAGCTGAATTCATGCTTTGTACAGTATCCCCCCAATACCTCAGATCCACCACTGTCTTGCCCCCCTGACCTATGAGCTTGGCAATAGCTGAAAAAGTTTTCAGGCAAGTGCATACCCAAGTCACACCGCCCACCCTAAGAAAGCAAAGGGGTTTTGCATAGGAGGTGTGGAGACTGTGGGAGTGTTGTTCCCCGCCAAAGAATTCCTGTCCCTTTTCAACAGCCTCCTCCTTACCAAGGCGAATATTTCCCATGTTCCAGCGTGAGATACTGGGTATGATGGACATAGTCCAGGCACCCTGACCCAGCTGCCTAAGTCCACCTGTCAAGATTCTGGGGCGCAGGCAAGAAAAGGGGGAACTTTCCAGTGTCCCCAACTCATTAACGAGGTCATTACCTTGTCAGTGGCTTGCGGGCTGTGATACTGGCAACGATGATGCTCTCGGGACGCGGAGTGGCCACTGCTTTGAAGGTCCCTTTCCAGAACTTCTCAAACAGCTGTTTCTCACCCTGCTGCAGGCTCGCCATCCTGAAAACCCAAGGAGTCCTGACGACCGGGGTGCTGTCCGAAGTGCTGAAATGTGGATTACAAACCCGATGACACGCCCTTGGTTCCGGGGCGCTGTCCGCGTGAAACCCCCAAGGGGTTGGGTGGGGGAGAGATCAGAGTTCTAGGCGGGGGATGGGATTGAATGGGACGACTCAGCCTGGCAGGCAGCGGAGATTGAACGTGGTCCCCCGGCTGGATTCACCTCCCGCTTTGGCTCTGAACTGCGCTGGGAGCCGGCTGAGCTCCGCGTCCTCAGCAAAGCAAAGCTGGGCCGGCTTTCTCTACCGCGCAAGGAACAGAGAGGAGGCGACCGGGGCGTCTGCCGTGCGTGCGCGTCTGAGCTCCAGCGCGCCCGGGTTTTGTCTCTTGCACAATGTGACGTTGGAAGAGGAGGCTGGTCGCGCGAGCTGTACTTTCCTCCCTCCCCTTCTCGGTCTCCTCCTTCCCCAGCAACCCCTCCTTCGGTGGCTCAGCCTCCCGCCGCCATCTGCATAACAAAGGCCCGCAGGTCTGGGGAGGAGAAAGGGCGGGGCATGAGCTTGTCTCCAAGGCCCGGTGGCCAGAGTTGCTGTTCCGACCCCTCTGAGAAGAAACCCCAGCACTCGGAATAGAACCAAGCTGGAGATCCTCCGTCCCAGACCTCACCCCTCCTCCATCGTCGCAGGCCTTCCCCTCAACCCTTGCATGCGCACTCACAGCGCTGAGCCACCTCCCTATCCCTTTGCAAGACTTGGAGCACATCTTCTGTTGAGTGAGCTAGTAAAAACAGCCCCACCTACCCGCCCACGCCAACCTGCCTGCACCATCCCCACCTCTAGGAAGGACTGCTGAGCTCTGCAAAGTGGAGGTGCCCCTACTTTTTCCTTTTTATGCCTGGGGGCCTTGAGCTCCCCAGTCCCCCATCCAGAAAATGCCATTTGATGGACAATCCGTCACCCAGCACGGTTTCTCGCCATCTGCCGAGCCGGCCCCCACCCGCAGAGGGGCGCAGCGTCACATCTGTGCCTGTGGCTCTGTAAAGGATATCTCTTTTGTGCCTTGCAGCCGGCCTGCCTCGCGTCCCCGCTGCCAAAGCCCGCACCCCTCCCCCACCCTTTCTCCCCACCCCTGAGAACCCAGAGCTTGTGAGTGAAGCGGCGGGTCCGATTTGGCAAAGAAAGCACTCGGGGGGAGGGGGGAGGGGGATGTTTGCGGATTACAAGGAGTTAGTAACTTTTTGATTTTTCCTCCTTCTGCCTCTTCACTCCCCCCAATCCCAATCAATTCTGAGCAGAGGCTCAGAATCTCAGACTCCAGAAACGCAGGATATAGACAACAATGTCTCCTTTAACCGGAGGGTTCTCCTTAAGGAACTTGGCCCAGTGGGAGCCACCAGCTCATTTCTCCTTGAGAGCCTTGCAATACAGTAACTCTTTCGCCTCCCTCCAGAGTTTGAAACTACTAGAAGGAGCCTTCACTAAGTCTTAAGGACTTTCAAACACTGACACCAGGTCCCACTCTGAAGAGGGGAAAAATCTTTAATTCTTGTAGACCTAGAAGAAGTGTGGACCGAAGACCCCCAACATCCGTGTTAGCTTTGTAAATTCTTAGCAAGAGAATAGAGGGTACGTTGAGTGGTAAAAGGGGAAGAGGAGAGAGAACAAGATAGGGCAAGAAAAGCCAGAACACGGGAATAAAGGAGCGACTGTTGGTCTAGAAAGGGCTACAAGATGGGGTTGTGTGCGGCGGATTGCTGTGTACTGGTTTAGGAGTGCCCAGGGCTCTGCTCGCTCCGCAGTGACCCCTTCTGGTCAATAGCTAGAAGTGCATTTGTTGGCTTTTAAAGGGGATAGAGGAACCTGGAGTTGAGCTGCTTTGGGGATTGGGAGATTAGAGGATACAAAAAGGTAAATTGGGGAGTGGAATTTCCACTTCCCTCCCCCTGATCCACTGCATTCAAATTCTCCATTCTGAGATTGCTTTTAGGACCTATCACCCTCCCTTTGGTTGCTGTCACCTTAAATGCCGTACTCTCCCTTCTTAGCCTTGGAGATTTAAAGAGATTCTTAGTCATGACATGTCACTTTCAGGGAAACAGAGGTAGGTGGGACCTTACCTCCACCAACCAACCTTTCAGAGGTGTGCCTGCCCTTTAATAAAAAGAATTTATTTTAAGTTTAATGTGGAAGTGTGTGGTGTATGCCACACGTGTGGGTGTTCCAATGACGTCAGAAAAAGGTGCCAGATTTATCAAGGGCTAGAGTTAAGGATAGTCCCAATGTGGGTTCTGGGATTCGAACTCTGGTCCTCAGGAAATGCAGCAAGCACTCTTAATCATGGAGCCACCTCTCAGCTCAACTATGCCTCCTCTTCTTACCTGGTATTATGGGAAAAGCTCCAAGTTGGGCATCCTTGCTTCTTTGGGAACCCAGAACAGCCAGGTGAGGTGGATAATGAAGTTTCTCTTACTTGTGTAAGGATGAGGAAGTGGAGGTTTAAGATTGCCAAGTGGTGTGCCCAAATGTCTCTAGTAGAATAATGGGACTCTGGGGAAAATACGGTGACTGGGTATGGGAGAGGATTCTGGGGAATGTTGGCATGCCAGACTGGGCTGATGCATCTACTGGATACCAGCAAGCCAAGGCTTGGGTGCACACAGGTGTTTCCAAGTGCTATGGTTTCCAGGTTGAGCACCTCCTCTCATGAGCCAGGGCTTGGAACCCAGACGTCCAGTCTCAGCCCTGCTGTTTCTAGCTGGATAGGATCAAAAGAGTGACATCAACTGTTGTATTAGTTGTCTTGTTACTGTGACCAAATCCCCAGGAAGAAGCAAGCGAAGGAAGTAAGGAAGGCTTTATCTGGCTCACAGTTTGGGCCTGCCTGGGTGCCCTTGCGGGGAGAAGCCTGGCAAAGTGAGGCAGCTGGTCCTGTTCTGGCACAGCCAGAGTCAGAGGGGGGAGGAATGGTGCCACTGCTCATCTTTTGTTTTAATCTTTTCTCCGAAGTCTGGGACTGTAGGTCCATGGGACGACTCCATCCATACTCAAGTCAGGTCCTCCTTCTTCCAGCAAGAAAACACCTTTATGGATGGAGAGGTGTGTTTTTCCAAAGGGCTTCAAGTCCAGTCAAGAACACGGTGTAGAGCCATCACCCTTGCCAAAGCTTCCGTTTCAACATCTTGCACGAAGTCTCTTGGATGACAAGCCGCTGCTACCACCACACCCTCCGCACATGAAATTCTACAAAGACTGGATATTTGGGACTTATATAAACTCTCTGGGAGAATTAACAGAATCAGCATGGTATACAGGCTTCAAAGCAGTCTGGAAAATAGTTTAGTAAAGAAAATCAATTATTATTAAAGGCTGAAAGCATATCCTCTGGTATCAGATGAAGCAGGGCACGAAGCTCAGCTCACTTTTTAACTGGATGACCTCAGGGAAGAACTAAGTCCTGCTTTGGTTTCTCTACCTGAGAAACGGAGACATTAATGTGTATTTCACATGACCATTGTGAGGGTTTAACCCATCATGACTCGTAAGGGACTTAGCTCCAGGTCTAGTTCATTATCTATGCCCATCAGATGGCTAGTGTCATTGACACCATTGCCAGTTCACTCCAGTCCGATCACCGCAAACTGATGCCTGCTCTTGGATCTTGTTTGGACACAGTCCTGGATATAGAGGGTTCAAAGATAAGACATATGCCGTCTTCTGAAGGGATTCACAGCCTCATTTATCCTCTGTCCTCATTGCCTTACATGTGTCTCTTTTCTATTTTATCACATGTACTTAAACATTAAGGCTGGCATCTCTAATATAACTTAAACTCTCTTTCCTCCGTCATCTTATACAGTAGAGCCATTCCTGCTCACCTCTATCTCCTTCACAGGGTGCCGCTCTGTTTCCCCGGGAGCCGGTGAACCACCCTGGGAGCTGGTGAACCACCCTGGGAGCAGAGACACACGGACGACTTGGTTAGGGAATAAACAGGTGTAACATAGCTGGTGCTTATCCTCTCTGTTGTCACTGGAAGACATTGGGACCAGACTTCAGAATCCTCCTCAATGCCAACATCTAGGTACACTTTACTGCTCACTTAGATGTGCCACTATTCGTAAAAATCAATTTCCATCCATTCCTACAGGGTGCTTCTGTACCTAAGGGTGTTACCCTTCCATTGGTGAAAGGAGAGATGGGGCCAAAAGGATTCTAGAGTCTGTGAACCTAGGCATCCCCACAGCCACAGCTGAAGAGATTTCTATGCTTCCTTGTCTCTTAGGCAGCATCCCTGACTCTGAGAGATAGCGGCTCACATTCTGAGTTCTAATTCAGCCTTGCTAACAATGTTGTGTTACCTTGGGGAGACCCCTTAACCTCTCTGTACCCAGCACTTCTCTGAACGCAGTGGAGCTAGTCACCATGTACCTGCACAGAGAGACTTCAGAGACCTTGACAGTCTAAACTCACTTCCAAAAGTCCAGTGAACAATGAAAGAGTCAAATAATTACAGAGATAATGGGAAATATGATAATGAGACCAATCTGTCTTTGTGTCCTTACACGGGACCTCGCTAAAACCATCCAGATTATGAGATCCTTTATTTCCTCGTACAAGGGTTCAGGGAGAATGAAAAGTCAAGCTGATCACCACATCTTGAAAGTTCTGCTGTGTGTCTAATCTGAATCCCACCTCTACTATCCGTCCTCTTCTAGATCCTAAATGTCCCTGAACGAACGTGGCAGCCTCCAGGCCATGATGGTGCAGTCTCCTGTTTGCCTCTTCCCTGTGTCAGCAATGTCCAGTTCAGAGCTGGACACAGTGGGAATTCCCGTTTAATGAGCACATCCCACGTCAGAGAGCTAGTGGCACAAGTATTCATGTCACCCTAGCTTAGAGCAGTGGGGTGTGTGTCACACCTCCATATGACAGCAGTCGGACACTCACAGTGTTACTGGAGCTGCACACATCTCTGTAATTAAAATCCGACAGGACAGAAGAGCTAAACTTATATCTTCCGAATGCATGTTTGACTGCATGCAGCTAAACAGAATAGGAATGCGTAGATTCGGCAGCAGGTACCCTTTTAGTGGTCTGCAAATATTAATTCATTTTGTGATGGAAAAACTCCTGCGAAGTAGAGTCTGCCATTCACCAGGAAATGGACACACAGAGAGTTGGAGAAAGCTGCCTAAGTACACATATCAGCATAAGGACAACCAGCACATGAACTCCACCAGTTTGACTTGCAGAGTAGGTATGATTCAGCGCCCCCACTTAATGTCTGTAATATGATTTTTATGTTCCCAAATGGCATCAAATCTTGTCCAAAGTGTGCCCTGAGCCTAGTACACTGTCCCCAGGGTGGGGACCAAAAACAGGTGCTGTTCTTGTGGAGTTGCAGTCCGGTGGTGGCGGTGGGGTTGTTAAACATTAAACAAACCAATATCATGCCTCATGGTAAAATAAAGTTGGAGATCTGGAGTGTTTACCAAGCTGAGTGTCAGGAGGTGAAGCCTCTGGATTCAGTGGCATCTAAACTGGGGTGGCAAGCCAGACGACGAAGCTGCACAGTGAGGGAAGGGTACAGACACGCATGCGGGAAATGCTGGGTGTTTCCAGAGAATGTGGCGGGAAAGGGATGGAACTGAGTGAAGGAGCTGGTGATGGAAGCTCATGCTTCGTGCAATGAAACTGGAGTACAAGTCTCCTACCCTTGAGCAGAAAAGTCAGAGAACCATGCTGTGTTGTGGAATAAGCCTGCTGTACACTGTAAAGATGTTTCCATTGGTTTAATAACTGGCAAATAGTTAGGCAAAAAGAGGTTAGGTGGGAGAACCAGGCTGAGAGAACACTGGGAAGAAGGGAAGAGGAGTCGCAAGCCGGATGCAGAAGAAGCAGGCAAGGCATGTGCCATGCTGGAAAAATGTACCACCACGTGGTAGAGCATAAGTAAGAACTATGGGTTAAGTTGTAAGAGCTAGTTAGTAGCAAGCCTAAGCTACCAGCCGAGCATTTATAATTAATATTAAGTCTCTGTATGGTTATTTGGGAGCAGGCTGGCAGGACAGAGAAAGTCCACCCACAGTGCTATTACAGTAGGTTTTAATAGTCAATGATATAGTGGTTCCCGAAGCCAGGTGCTTTGGGACCCTAGTGGCACATCCAGGAAGCATCTGGAGACAGCCCATTAGAGAGGGCATCCTCGGTGCTTCTGGCCCCAGACTCACGCCCAGAACTCGACCTCCAGGCCTTGCTTTTCCTAAAATGTCTTGCTTGAATAAATATCTCACCACTGTCTCCTCAACAGCAAGAAGTTCAATAGGCAACTAGAATTTAGTAACGCTGTTTGTTTGCATTGAGTTAACTTTTATAGTGACCTTCCATTACCAATTCAGGGAAGAAATTGGATATTCATCATCAGAAATACCTGGGACCAGACATGTTTCAGAGTTCGGTTTTTCCAGATTCTTAAATGTTTGCATAAATGTTACAGGCTAAGCATCCCTCATTCCAAATTCTGAAGTCTATAAAAAACTAAAACTGAACTCCCAGATTTGGGGATTTTTTTAAATGAAGCTTGCTTTTATTTATTTATTTATTTATTATGTATACAATATTCTGTCTGTGTGTATGC
>LOJH01019682.1:1520-15388 GCA_001685095.1 Ellobius talpinus | reverse complement strand
CCCATAATGGCTCCCTCAATCAAGATATCTCTTTCCTTGCTCTCCGTCTCTGTCCTTCTCCCATCTCGACCATCCTGTTCCTTCAAGTTCTCCTCTCCACTCCCTTTCTCCCCTACTCCTTTCCCACCTTCCCTTTTCCCTCCTACCTCCATGCTCCCAAGTTTCTCAGGAGATCTTGTCTATTTCCCCTTCCCAGGGGGATCTATATATGTTCTTCCTAGGGTTCTCTTTGTTACTTAGCTGCTCTGGGGTCATGGACTACACGCACCTTATCCTTTGCTTTATAGCTAGGATTCACCTATGAATGAGTACATACCATGCTCATTTTTCTGGATCTGGGTTACTTCACTCAGGATGGTTGAGGGGCATCAAAGTTGTTTCCAGGTTCTGGCTCTTACAAATAATGCCTAACAGAAATTTTGTACCGATGAGATTGGGTTGAACTGTTCTGTACCAGGTTTTTTGTTATTGGGATTTTTTTTCTTCCAGCATTAGATCGTAGGTATTTTTTCTATGCTAGGACATTTGCACAGTTCATTTATTTATCACATGGGCACTGTGCCAGGTATAATTCAAGGTGGCAAATGCGAATGCCTTAGTCTCCAACCATCACTGCCATATTGACTTGTGCAGCCTGCATGTATTGACAGAGCATCATGGGCCAGGAATGATACAAAGTCCTTCACACGAACCTCTAACCTAATGTCGATACAGCTGTAGACAGGCGGTCCATGGTGCTATGTATTCAGACCAATACCACAGCTCCACGTTCGGAGGAAGAGCTAGAGTTAGAAAATAAGTATCCATACAAATGGTTGCTGGGAATCAGTTTAATCTATAGCAAAAACAAATTTTCTGACAACACAATTAAAAAATATTTTTGAGGCCAACTCTCCAGGTAGCTCAGGCTGCCCTTGAACAAAACCCTATGTGTAGCCCAAGATGACTCTAAATTTCTGATCCTCCTGTTCCCGGTGTGTGGTAACATGGGGGTTGGGCACTGCTGGTTTTCAAACCTAGGGCTTCACCTATGTCAGGCAGCTCAGTCCACCAACTGTGCTACATCCCCAGATCCTCTGTTTCCCTTCCTAGGTATGTTTTTCAACTGTGTTCAGTTCTTGACTCTGAAATTGTGTCTTGGAATAGGAGTCAGTTTAATGGAAAGAATGAGATAGAATGAAGACAGATCCCAAGAGATTTCAGGTCTAATCTCAGAGCCCAAACTCACTAGATTAGTGGTTCTCAACCTTCCTAATGTTTCAACCCTTTAGTACATGCCCCTCATGTCACAGTGATCCCCAACCACAAAATTATTTCATTGCTACTTTGTAACTGCACGTTTGCTACTACTGTGAATTGTAAAGTATATATATAGATCTGATGTGCATTTTTAGCTAATATGTGACCCCCAAAGGGGTTTTGACCCACAGGTTGAGAACCGCTGTGCTAGATGGTAATGAGTACACTACAAATCTCAGTATTGGAGTCCTAAAACAGAGGGAATCTGAGAGTCCTAGCCATAGTGAGCTATTGATAGAAACTGCCTTCTGAGGGATTTGGGATACGAGACTGCCTGAAGGAGGTCAGCTGCGGGATTTAGGCCACCACCAAGAATGCCTAAGCTATAGAGGACAAGACATGTTTGGGATTGAGCCCTCTTTGGTGGGACCTATTGAAGATTCCCAAGTCCCTTAAGAGTTTACCCACAAAATGGATCAGCACTTGCACTGAAGTAGAGGAGATCTGCCTTCAAGAAGCAATCATGTAAAGAAGCATGCTCCCTTCTCTTCCTTTTTTCTACTGCCTTCCTTCAGATGCCCTCCTCCCACTCCTTAGGTTTCCCTCCTCCCTGTCCCTGTCCTCCCCTTCTGCCATGGAGAAAACGTAGGCTCAGAGAAGCTAAAGGATATTCAAAGAGCAACCTTCTTCTATCCTTTTTCCCCTTCTCCCCCAGCCCCCATCTCAGGAAGAAGAGTGCAGGGAAGAGAGATGAGATAGTAAAACAGTGGACGCTTTTTCCAAGACTTCCCTTCAGACACTGTTCTGGGAGGAAAGGGAACTGTAACACTAATAGGAGTATTATGGTTTAAAAATAAACAGATATGGTTCTTGAAACTTAGAAGAAGACTCCCTAAACACCCAAAGTAGCTGACAGTGCAGCATCTCCAGACTGCGGAGAAGGGAGCCTTCCACTTAGTGGCACGGGAGCAGCAGGCACAGCTGGCAACAGTTATGAGGGGAAATTAAAGATTTCATGTTTACATCGCCACCCGTTAAGACTCCTTGTTATTAGTAAATAATGAGAAGGTTGACTCTGCTGATCTTTCTTCTCCACTTCTGAGATTGCATGATTTATTTATTCTTTTAGTGCACATCTGAGAAGCACTTGTGAGATGATGGAAGGCACCCATGTCAGACACTGAAGTACAGTACAGTTGACATCCTGGATTACAGTAGAACAGAGAGGTGTGTGCAAATCCAGTACGTGGAGAGGTGGGTAAGGAGACACCCCAGGAAAGTAAACTGAATCTTCTACCATGTAGAGGACTGGGGCAGAAAACAAAAACAAGATGGGGCAGGGGGAGAGAGTATTCCAGAAAACATTGTATTAGTTAGGCAGCTACAGCAGAAGTCTCCAAGATGGAATCAAAGGCAAGAACTGGTCGTAGCACATCCCAAGCCACTGGGAATCTGAGGTGATTGACTAGGAACTTTGTACTACGCCTTCTACGAACTACTTCCCTAACCAGGGCACAAGAGACCTGCACCTCCCTCCCACGACCAAGGTCCAAGGAAGCAATACACTCAAGCGGCTAAAAGAAAAAAGAAAACCATCTTCCCCATACAAAAGACAATCAAAGAAGCACCCACATTCCTAGCAAACTCTGTCCTCAAAGCTATTGCACCTCAGAAATGGCTCAGTAATTAAGAACACACTGATCTTACAGAGAACCTGGTATCTCATAACCACCTGCAAACTCCAGTTCCAGGGGATCCAATGCCCTCTTTTGCCCTTCATGGACACTGATATGCACATGGTGCATGTAACCCATGCATGCACACACATATACTCATCAATTATTTTAAATTTTAACACACACACACACACTTGTAAAAAGTAAAGAAATGGTCCTAAAGTCCAACCACTCTGTTCCAAACTTCATAGTGACGGGCTTTTACTATCAGAAGAGCAAGTCAGGCATTAGAGAGGTCATCAACTAGGGCACATGGAACCCACCTATCCTTTGGGATCCAGGTCCATAACTGGATTAAAAGCAGAGGCCTCCAATCAACTCAGAGTCACACTGCAATGGAAGCTTTTGTGTGCAGCATCTCGTGTGGCCTCTCTGCTGCCTCAAAAGAGGAAGCAAGCTTTGTCCTAGACAATTTATTTGATGTTCTCTGCTTCATTTCACATGTTGCCTCAGCACAGATTCCATGATGGAAGGAATAAGCAATACTGTCCTTGATAGAGCTTAGAAAAAAAATCTGGCAGCTAGCGAATGTTGTCTTTGCCCAGTTTCAGATGGCTAAATTACAGTTCATCAAGGACTCACAGGATTCTCCAAATCCAGTTTTCAGCTGGAGCCCCTGCCTCTGCTCTAGTGATACAACTCATGCTAAGAACACCTGTGGCCATTTGTCTCTCATGACACAAACCCAACATTTTTCCTTGACTAATATCCACCCCCTAATACACATACACACACACATACACACACACACACACACACTACACACGCACAAATTTCCTCTTCTCTAGGCTGTCAGATTTTAGGCCATATCTAGCTCTTGCAGGATATGGTGTTTGGATCAGTATGGCCAAAAGAAGCAACATATTGGATTCCTAAGGCTAGCTACCACCAACTGCCTAAAAATGGGTGGCCTGTAATAACAGAAATTTGTTTTCACGTGTATTTGAAAGGTTGAGTCTGACATCAAAGTGCTGGCAGGGACACACTCTCTTGAAGGTTCTAGATGAGAATCTTTCCTTGTTTATTCCTTGATTCTTGAGGTTTTTAGCAACTGCTGCTGTTTCCTAGATTTGGTTGCCTCCACTGAATCTCTGCTCTTGTTTTCCCAGGGAGCCTTCCCTCTGTTTGGCATATGTCTTTCTCTTTTTGCATACTGGATATAGGACACAGCCTAATATACCCTCATCTTAACTAATCACATCTATAGCTGCCTTTGTTCTTAATAAGGTAGCATTCTGAAATTACAGGTAGAAAGGAATTTGGGGATGCCATTCAAGACAGCGAGTCTTTGAAGAAAAGTATAAAAAACATCAAAATCAAACATTCGCATTACTAAAATTAAGCTTTTGCTAGCATTGTTGCAGCACCTACTGTTTTCCATAGATGACCTTGAGTGACCTCACCACAGGACATTTCCTGTCAATACAACAAGAATCGCAGGATCAGGAACTACAGAAGAAATGGGACATGAGTGTATGATGCTACAGAGAGGTAAGGAAAGTCAGAGAGCAGGGTGAGCTTAGCCACGGGGCATGGCAGCCCGATCTCATGACTCAAGGTTGAAACTCCTCTTATTTTTCTGCACTTCCTTGGCCAAACAGGTGTGTGTCCATACGGAGAAGTACAGCAAGGCTCCCTAGACCTGGAATGCACATCCTCTCAGAATGATTTCAACAACTAGCCTGAAGCTGAAACCAAAAAGTGCAATTCCCCATTGCCAGCATTTCCCACTTCCCTTGGCCTCCTTTTCCTCTCCTATGACTGGGGTGCTGCCTACCATCAGGGTTACGTGAATTCATGTGCGTAGCTTTCTGACACTCACTTTGCTGCAGAGGGATCTGAAGCACCTGTGAAACAACACAGACACATCCTGGCGCCCACTGCTTAGCTTGTTATAGGTTTTCAGTCACTGTTAACCTTCCTGAAGAAAATCTCGGCCATTTAGGTCAATCAATGTGAAGAGAATGCAGAGACGAAAGAAGTGGGGGGAATGTAGCTATTTTTAGAGAAAAGTAATCATAATAAGTAGACCATCTATTCTCCCAATATAAAAGGTAGTTTAAAACTAGAAGCGACATGAAGTCACACTGATATTAGTAAAAAGAGTAAATAACACTGTATATGCATAAGGCTGTATATACTATGTTCACCTAACAAGATGGAGAAAAGTTTCCCTCCCTCCCCTCCTGATCCATGACCTACATTCTTCTTGGTAAGGGAATGAGCATCACTAGAGTGCATTTTGGGGAAATAGGTGAGCAAAATGTATGCAGTAATGAGTGAGAAAAGAGAGGCTTTTTCGTGGCTTGAGAAAAGGATGGTTGTGGGAGAGACACTGAAAAGAAGGGAGATAAGAGAGAGCATGCAAATCATCAGGTCTCTTGCTGTGGAGGGCAAAGGACCTCCCACCAGACCTACACTTCAGTCATGTAAGGAACGCATCCAGTTTCTGGCTGGCGAGGAGCCTGTTCTGTGTTGGAGGAAGTGGCTGAACTGCATGCTCAGGCTGATGAAGAGAAAAGGGGTAACACGTACACACAGAGTCATGAACCAAAGCAGAGCACAACAGTAGTGGGGCCCAGAAACCATCAGAAGCTGTGAGAAGAAATTTAAACACCTTAGAGGTGCTGACTTGGAGAAATCAGAGCCCTCTGTGCATGTCTGGGTTTTATTACTATTCATGAGTGAAGATATATGGAAAAAATGAAAGTGGGTCATGTACTGTGACAGAAAATGTGTTTGTTTTCTTTGAATTTTTTCTGATTACTAAATCTGATATATGCATTTTAGAAATCTTTAAAAATTCATAGGAGTATTGACAAGAAAACCCAGTATCAGTAACTAGAGCCATGTCATGTCACTAGGGTCTTCCTCTCCTGAGCATGCATGTTCACATACATCACTGCACACTACATACATGTTTGATGCATAACAAGACAGCCTTCAAGTTTTTATGATCTGTACCTTTTTTTCACATGGCATTAAACTTCTTCTATAGCATTTTAATGGTGCATAAAGTTCCATGGTATGGGAATACATAATTTAACCAATCCCATAATTCTGGAGTTCATTGTTCTCTATAACGTTTCAGTCAATGTCCTTATACATAAAATGTGTATTTCTTCAGGATTCATTTCTAGTTTATAGAACTATATAGCTTTGTATATAAAGTTTTTTATCATATTTGGCTGTGTCCATTAATTTCTTGTACCTGTGATCAAATACCAAACAGGAATAATATAAGGGGAAGAATTATTTAATTCAACTCACGATTCAGAGAGTTTAGTCCATAGTCACTCGACTGTGTATTTTGGGCCACTTGTGAGGCTGAGAACCTGGTGTTAGGATCCTGTGGCAACAAAGCTTTCCTGTAGCTGTCAGGAAGCAGAAAGAAGAAAACACAGGAAGATGTCCAGACAAAACACAGCCCCCAGGAGTATCCTCATCCCACTCCACCTACTTTCCAGCACTCTCCAACAACCCTATCCTGCCGGGAGTCCACCAAAGAATTCATCCACTCCTTTCATCAGAGCCCTCATTATCTAACTGTATTCGGTAGACTCCTTACAGACACACCCAAAAGGGTGCTTCGCTTATCTCCTAGAGTTGTACCTTGTTGTCATGCTGGCTGTTGTTGTTACTATTATTATTATTATTTTCTTCCTCCTTCTCCTTTTCTTCTCTGAGCTTCTGTAACCACTTTTTAAATTTCCCATTCCGTATGTACTATTGCTACATAAGAACATGTTTACACATGGATATGATGGACTTCCAGCATATCCCTGCATCCCTTCTCAGCCCCTCTCTTCCTGTTCTCATTCCCCTTCTCCCATTACTCTTTTCTGTACCCCTAGATGGTTTTATTTCTATTTTAATATCATATATTCATACATTATTTTAGATATTTGTAGAAAATCTTGGGATCACCAAAGAAAGGAAACATATCTTTCTGAGAATGATTTAATTCATTTACAATGATTATCTCCAGTTGCATCCATTTTCCTGTTTAAAAAAATCTTCTTGGGGCTAAAAACATTCCATTATGTATATAGAGCGTATTTACTTATTCAGTCCTCTGTGATTGCACACCAGGATTGTTGTCATAGGTTAGCAATTATAGATAGCAATACACAATACACATTGATGTGCACGTGTCTCTGTGACATGTTGACCTAGAGTCCTTTGGGACATCCTCAGGAGCTCTATGGTTGGAGCAAATGAGAGTTCTATTTTCAGTTTTTTGAAGAAATTCCATATTGACTCACCTAGTGACTATGCTTGTTACAATTTCCAATAGCAGTGTATGAAGATTTTCTATAGTGCACATGTTTTGTCCTAGCTATTTCTTAAGCTGACAATCAAGATTACAGGTTATGTTTAGAAATATATAAGCATATACATGTACTTGAATACATGCAATAATAATTAGTAGAAAAGAGGGCCATGGATTTGGAGGGTATATGGTAAGGTGTGGAGGGAAGAAAGGGAAGGGAATAATATGTGAAATTATAATCTAAATAAAGAAAACAGCAACAATTACAAAAACAAATTTACCTTCAAATGGACCAAGTTTCTTCCCAATAGAGACTAATGATCACACATATTTTCACAGCACTAATCATGTATGGAACTGCTTATTATCCCCTCACACTCGCTTAGCATTGCAGATAGAAACCTTTCATCCCTGGCAAGTCAAGGCCTGGGATGTACTTGCGTTCACCCCTCCCCACTATCCACTTTCCAGCACTTGAATTAAAATGTGCAACACCATGTCCAACTTCCACATGGGGACTAGGGATGCAAACTCTGAATTCTCGTCTTTGAATAAGCAGCCACTTTACCCATGACATCATCTCAACAGATCCATCTTACCCTTTCTACTTGGAAATTCGTGTGTGTGTGTGCATGCACACTTGTGTGTTGGCGCATGTATATGTAATGCTTCCTTAGTTTATATTTAGCTGTTAAATATGGTTATTGAATTTTGGAGAATGTCCCATTTATCTAGCAATTTTATGTAATTTAGTTATTTCATTAAGTCTTTTTAAAATTTTCTTTTTTTAGTTTTTATTTCATTACCTAGGAAAGTTTTGTCAGCTCTACAATCAGAACATTTATTTTCTTTTCACTTGATAAAAGTCACCAACTGTTTCAATTCTCTGAATTCTTTTCCAAATCAACATATTAGTTTTTTTAAAAAAAACTTTAGCAAATTTATTCTTTTAGATTTTTTCTTTAGTATACCTATAATTCAATAAATTATAGATGATTATAATCAAAAATGTGTGTTTAAGAATATTCATTCACCCCAGCATTAATTATTGAGTGATCCATTCTCCATTTATGTGATGTGCAATTTCTATAACGGAGCAGAACCCTCCATAGCCAAGAAAGTTTTCCTGCTAACTGCTAGCTGCACTTAGTTGGGTATAAAAACTCTGTATCATGGCTTTTTCTCTCTAACTTAAGCAGAAATCACTAAACCAATTTCATTTAGTTTTGCTTCCCCTCCTTTTTTTATGCACTGAAAATGTTTGCAAAGATAATTTTTTTTGGAAAATTTAGAAGAAATTACCTAGCAATTGTATGTGATATCCTTACCATTTTAGGTAATTATTTGAAATCCCTTCTCACATATTTATAGATATATTATGTCATGTTAACCTAAATAGATTTTTAAAATATTTTGCTACTAGTACACATTGTAAATTAAACACGTTCTCATCACACCCTCCTGTATTTCCTTTTCTTGTTCCTTCCTATCTTAATGCTCATTGTTCTCCCAGGTAGTTTTACAAGTACTTTCACTTCATTTATACATATATGATTTTAACTATCTGTATAAAATTCTAGGAGCTGCAAATGAGAGAAAAATGATGTTTGTCTTTCTGAGACTTGCTTAATTAGTTTAATATGATTATTTCCCCTTGTATCTAAATTCCACATGCATTGCAAACTACAGAACTTCATTCTTCTTTGTGGCTGAAAAAAATGTTTTATTATAATTTCTTTCTTCACTCCTCTGTTACTGGACACCTAGATTGGTTCCATAATTTAGCTATTTAGCATAGTACTTCAATAAACATGTTTGTGTAAGCATCTGTGCCATATATTGACTTGGATTCCTTTGTGTCCTTTCTATCCATGAAATTCCATTTATGCAAGTTTCAGATTTACCAACAGTAAGATTTTACAGCACTTCACCTCAGTTACCACTTGATCTATGTTTAGATTCTTTTTACATTTCTAGTGTTGAACGTTTGGTGGGAAGGGCATGGTTTCCAATTCCCCAGATTGCCAAAGATTTTTTTTTATTCATTTCCCTAGAAAAATGTAATCTTAGATTTATTTGCAATTCCTCTACTTTTCTCTCTACTGATCTATTACCTTCTGCTCTTAATATGTTCTGCCTTTTTACTTACTCTGAGTTAATTTTATAGATTTTTTTCTTGCTACTCAAGTTGAATTTATAGTTCATATTTTTCTCTCTTTTGCCTGATCAGAAAATTGTTAATGGCTACAAATATTCCTTTGGGTATATCTTTGGAAATATTCCACCCATGTTGGTAAGCTGTATTCTTGTAGTTACACCATTCTTTCCTTTATACATATTCTATAATTATAGGGGTTTTTTGTTTCATTCAGTAACTAAAGAACAATTGGAACTCTTTGTTTCATGCAATACCCTCCTTAACTCGTTTCTTTTGGTTTGTTTTCTTTTCATGAAAATCGTGTGTTCGTGTGTGTGTGTCTGTGTGTGTCTGTGTGTGTATGTACCCATACATACAAATGCAGAGGCCAGAGGAGTATGTCAAGTAACCTTATCACTCCTATCCTCTCATTAAAATCCTTGCAACAAAATTTCTCACTCAATCTATAACTCACTTTTTTTTATTTTTCAGCTAAGCTGGAGGTCAGCAAGACCCTGAAATCTTTATCTCCTCTCTCAGCATGGAGATCTGAACTTCATGTTTACAGCAAGCACTCTTAGCCATGGAGCCATCTCCATAGACCCAGACTATTTTTCCTTAATGTGTGCCAAGTATAAAAAATATTTTGCTAATTTTTTCCATGAATTCTCTCTCCATCCTAAAGCCCTTGTTTTTTTTTCTTTATTCCTCTCTCTTTTATTATTTAATTACCTTCTGAGATTGTGTGGTTGGAACCTTTAGCTTGCCCCTGTATGATCCAGAAAGCCCAATTCCAGTCTTTCTCTCTCCAAATGCCTCCCACTCAGAGAATCTCCAAACAAAAGAAAGGTACTGCAAAGCATTCTTGTGCATTCTTGGTGACTACTGCAACTTCCTCCCCTGTCGCAGCCAGGAGCCCAAGTCCCTACCTAAACATTTGACTTTTGACCGTACTTGAGAACAAACCCAGCTTCTGGCAGACACTTCATCGCCTCTCTCTTACAACCTATAAAGTCTCCCTGCTTCCAGTTATGGGTGCTGTTTCTGGCCTCGATCTCTGGGACTGAAGAACCTGTGTGAAAAATATTTTGCTCAAATAAACCTGTTGTTATACTTTTCAATTCATCTTGAGCTGGCTTACTGTGTCAGTGGAGAAATCTATTATTGGGGGCAGAAAACCTGTTAAAGACTATAATAAGTATAATATAATAATACAATATAACCTCATCATTTCCTCTTTTCTTTTCCTCTCTTCAACTCTCCCATCTACCCCACTTGCTCTCTTTTATGTTTTCCTTTTTTTCTGTTAAAACTAATTTTAATCAAAATGGAATTGGATAACATTTTCCCATTTCCTCTCCTGTTTCTAGCCCCTCCAAGGCACCTTCTATTTTTTCCTAAAGATAAGTCCCTTATTGGTTATCAAATACTAAGTAGTCAGTCCAGAAACCATATATACACAAAAAACAAAAGCAGACTCAGCAGGTCATATCATATATTTATATATACATATATTTGTATGTAACAATAATAATCAGAAAGGGGCCTTTTTGTTTTAAGAATTTTATGTGATTTCTATTGTTCCTCTTCAAAAAAAAAACCACCACAATCTCTCTAAATTCTGTACAAACACTGTTTGTCTTAGCCAGTGTTCTATGGCTATGAAGAGACACCATGACCACAGCAGCTCTTATAAAAGAAGGCACTAATTGAGGCTTTCTTACAATTTGAGAGGTTTACTCCATTATCATCATGGTGGGAAGCACGACTGTAAAGGCAAACATGGTGACAGAGAAGTAGCTGAGCGTTATATATCCAGATCCACAGGAAGACAGAGTCTGGGCTTGGAATGGGATACTTGAAATCTCCAAGGCATCCCCTGTGACACACTTCTGCACCTCCTAATTCTTTTGAATCTAAATCTCCAAGCCTATGTGAGCCATTTTTATGCAAACAACCACACTGCTCCCTTGGGCTCAACAGAGAGAAAACCAAAGCTGGTTTGGGTAGAAGCCTCACCCCAGCCCCTGGCATCCATATATTCAAAGAGTCTGGAATGTATGGGTTCAGGCTTCACCCCAGGCACTGGTATCCATATATCCAAAGAGTCTGGGATGTTTGGGTGGAAGTTCCACCCCAAAACCCCTCCCCTGGGAGTTACCTCAGTCCAGACTACACCTCTGAGGAAGCCTGACAAAATATGACCCCTTCCCAGAGACACTCAAGACCTCTTCCATGAGGTATTTAACTGCCCCCCGAGAACAAATGCGTAGTTTTCTGGTCTTCCTTTTCCAGCTCCTCACTGGGGGCCTGGAAAGCCATCCAGGACCATTGGTATCCATTAAACCTGGGCTTTTTCTTCTTAGGTTTGATTTGGTATGATTCAGATTATTGCACTGGTGGAGTGGGGTATTGTAGGGTATAGAAACTTTTCACTTCTCACTGGTTGTTGTTGTTGTTGATGATGATGATGATGATGATGTTTTGTTGTTTTGTCTTTGAGACAGTCTTAAAACCAGGTAACCCTGGCAGGCCTCAAACTCACTACGTAGCTGAGGATGACCTTAAACTTCTGAATCCTCTTGCCTCCATCTCCCTACACTGGTGGCTTGGTTCTCTGACATGAAATAATGTCTTGAGTCACTTTGTGTTCTTTCTTTTGCCTACAGCTCCTTATTTGTACTGCTTGAACTTTACAGTGGAAAATAGCCTTCTAGTACATATACACCCTTTTTATACTTGTTGATAATTACTGTTTCTGAAAAACACAGGCCGTGCTGGCTTGATGGAGATGAGAAATACAGCATAAGTAAAGGGGGCTGGAAGGGGCAATACTGTGGTGACTTCACTAAAGAAAAATAGCTGCTTCATCTACTGGTCATTACAGTCCCAGCATCTCAGTATCAGAGAATGCTCTACAAATTCCTTCATGTTTTTCTTAGATTGCCTCAGCTCTTCATCAGGCCAGGGGGAGGTGGGTTCCCCTCAGTTCAGTTGTGTGCTTTACAGTTAGTGGGAATGCCTCTCTGATTTTATCTCGGTGCTGGATGTGTCTGTGAGCTCTTATCTCACGTTTTCATAGTATTTACTGGATTGAGAGGCTGTACCAGAGCCTGAGAGCCAGGTGCTATTTTAATGAGTATTTTTTATTTGTTGTTACAGTTTTGCTTCTGCAATGAGTTCCAGACTTCCAATCACCACACTTCTAGCCCACCATCCCTTGCCTAGGTTGCTGGAGATTTTCTGCATTTTCTGTCCACCCCTTCAATTCTATTCTCTACTCTAGTCACCAGGAGTGATTTCCTAAAAGCCAAACCTCTTCACTCCAGTCATTTGTACTCAAAGAGTTGCTACTTGACTCCAACACCATTAGCTGCCAAGACTGTGGGAACAGACTAGATACGGCACCTGCCATCAAGAATCACAGCCTTGTGTGTGAAAAGAGAGAAAGTTTTAATAGCAAACCAATAAGATGAAGGTTATGGAAGGGACAGAGTGTTGTCGTCTAACAGCAGTGAGGACGAATCAAACCTTTCAACAAACTCTCACTTTGGAAGTTTATTGGGGCAAAACGGAGCTGTGTTGGAAGGGATAAGCATAAATGAGTGCCTGCCTCTTTGGAGAAGCAGAGGAAAGAGAAGGGGGAATGGGTGGAGCTTGCTTTCAGAGGGGGCTTAGGGTTTGCACTCAAAGACTCTACAGGGAAGTAGGTAGTGACCTTGCTGCTGTAGGAGCCTGGGGGGGCCAGGTATCTGCCTGAATTCTGACAACGCAGGGAGCAGGGGATGCTCTTAGGGAGTACAGATGAGGACCCTTGGGGCAGGCTAGTGTGATGCCTGAAATGCTAGAAAGTGCATGTGTAGGGAGTGGTTATGGTTGCTGATGTAATCTGCTAGGTCCCCAAAGGCAGGCCAGCATAATGCCTGAAGACTACTACTAACAGAGAGTCTGGTGTACTGTGAGGTGAAATAAGAATATGATAAATAAACTCATGACTTAAAAAAAAGAATATGATCAATCGACACCAACTTACCAAGAAGAGACTAGGAAGAAAAGGGAAAGACAGCTGAGAACAGAGAATATTCTAGAAGGTGGAGGGCACAAACAAAGGCATAACAGGAAGATTCCCCTTCAAAGTAATCAACAAGAGATAAGACAAGGTTACACGATGGGTCTGATCAAATTAGCAAAGCCTGGGCAATGGAAGGCCTGAGTCTTTGCTAAAGAATTGTTAGGAATTTCCTTTCCCGAGAGAAACAAGTATCTATGAAGAAAGGCTTTACTCACAATTAGCTATGTAAAACAGTACATACCTACTATTTCTGTTCCAATTGGTCAAAAGCCCTGGTGTAACCAGCTGAATTATCTGCACACATTTCTAATCTGTCAACTATTATGTCCAAATCCGTGAAGTCCCCACAAAAGCCAACAAGGAGACCGAGTCCCGTATGTAAAAACAAAGAGCCTTTATTTTATGCAAGTT
>LOJH01019681.1:0-17343 GCA_001685095.1 Ellobius talpinus | reverse complement strand
TATCTATCTATCTATCTATCTATCTATCTATCTATCTATCTATCTGTCTATTCCAACTCTTATTCATCTTTGGAACTTTACACATACACTTTTCTTCTCCCTTGGATTATTCTTGTCTTCACTGCCTTCCTTCCAAGAGAGTTGTTTATCCTTTAGAGTTCTGCCTACATATCTATTTCCTATGGATTTTCTTTGACCCTTTGGAATTAAGCTGAATCTATCTTTGCTACTTTCTAACACTCTCCTCTCCTCTTTCATAGTATTAATCAGGTTATCTTCTTCTAAATTTGTTAATGCATTTTTTTTAAAAGTTTCTTTTTATTTCCATTGGAGTACAGATTATTTAGTGGAAGAGAATTTATTTTACTCAGGATAGTGCGGCCTTTGTATTTTAAGTTTTTAGCATAGGGCCTCATACCTCAGCACTGTGGTGAAGGGAAGTGACTAGTTAAATCAGCCTCATGATGTTGGTGTAGGTGCTTTTGTTAGTACTGGGCATTGAACATAGGGCTTTGTGCATGGTAAGCAAGTGTACTCTAACTGAGCTACAGGCCCAGTCCCACTGTAGATGTTTTGCTTATACTCCTGTATTTACTAAGCTAATGTTCGTAAAACCTGTAAGACAAGTTTTTGTTATTCTCCTTTTAGGTAATCATGCCAAAGTTTTAAGACCTAAAGTATTTTTTAATAATCTGAAAGTTCTAGAATCTGATGGTTGCTTGAATCCAAATTCATCTTACTTTAATTACATATCTTGTCCCAGAGGCTTCAGTGTATTTGCGGATAAAGGATGTCAAGTGATTAAAACAGCAACAGCAGTAACCCCCAGCCCAGTTCCAAGCTATCCGGTGGGGGCCCTTTGTTTGTCTGGGCCGCCCGGCTGCCTAGCTAGCTTACACCTGGAATAACCACACAGAAATTGTATTAATTAAATCACGGCCATTATCTCTAACCTCTTATTGGCTAACTCTCACATCTTGATTTAACCCATTTCTAATAATCTGTATATCACCACGAGGTTATGGCTTACTGGGAAAGATTCAGCATGTATGACCTGGCAGCTCCATGGCAGCTCTCTCTCCTCTTTCTTTCTCCCAGAATTCAGTTCTGTCTTTTCTGCCTACCTAAGTTCTGCCCNCTCTCACATCTTGATTTAACCCATTTCTAATAATCTGTATATCACCACGAGGTTATGGCTTACTGGGAAAGATTCAGCATGTATGACCTGGCAGCTCCATGGCAGCTCTCTCTCCTCTTTCTTTCTCCCAGAATTCAGTTCTGTCTTTTCTGCCTACCTAAGTTCTGCCCTATCAAAAGGCCAAGGCAGTTTCTTTATTCAACCAATGAAAACAACACATAGACAGAAGGACCTCCTACACCAATCCTGCGCTGCTCCCTGCCTCTTCCCCAGTGTATTGGGTAGGGTTGATTCAGGAGTGGGCTTGAAATATGGGTGCACCAGCAAAGTGGTGCTTTTAAAAGAATTTCTGTATTTCTACCTCAACAGTACTTTTTTATTAGAGGTTTAATTGATATTTGGTAAATATCAAAAGCAAAGTTTATAATATTCAGTGAGCTGTCTTGTACAACAGGGAAAGGAAAACACTAATGGAAAGTCAAAGCAATATCATTGGACATGCCAAAGTCAGCAGTTTGCCCCAGCTGGACAGGGACAGACATTTGCCCACATCTCATCCCTTTATGGGGAATTAGGGGATAGATTAAGAGGCTGATCTGAAACTTACTTCCTGATGTCCAGTCTACCAAATGCAACACTGGATCCTAAAAAGCAGGCAGCTCCATAGAATTGTCAGAGTGCCATTACTAAATTTAGTCTGCTTGTTTTTCTGTAGAACTCTTATCTCTCATGGCTGCACTTTTAATGTATTCTTAATCATATGGTGTGTGCATTTTTATGCTCATTTCCTCTTTGCTCACAGATGTTTCCATATTATATTTTCCATGTAAACTATGTAAACTGTACCTTTTTTTTTAAAAGACAGGATCTCAGGTATCCTTGGTTGCCACTCAATTCTGTATATAGCAAGGCTGAGTTTGAATTCCTGGTCCTTCTGCCTCCAACACATCTGTGTGCCACTGTCTGCAGTATAAACTTCAATCTGATTTTTAAAACATTTATTTATTTATTTTATGTATGCATGTGCAAAGATGATAGTGTAGAGGTCAGAATCGGTTCTCTCCTTCCACCATTTTTAGTGAGAGTTTCAGGGATCGAACTTCGGTTCCCAGGTTTTCAGGGAAAGCACCAAGTACTTTTATTTGCTGGACCATCTCACTGACTCATAAACATTACTTTCAATTTAAAAATTCTTCCAGACAGTTGTCTTAGGCTTTCTATTGCTGTGATGAAACACCATGACCCAATGCAAATTGGGAAGGAAGGGTTTATTTTTGCTTACACTGACACATCACTGTGAAAGGAAGTCAGAACACGAACTCAAACAATTAAGGAGCCTGGAGGCAGGAGCTGATGCAGAGACCATGGAGGAGAGCTGCTTATTGGCTTGTTCCTCATGACTTGCTCATCCTACTCTTTATAGCAACCAGGATCACTAGTCCAGGGATTATATCACCCACAATTAGTATTTAACAAAATGCCCTACAGGCTTGTTTACATTTGATCTTATGGCAGTTTCTCAATTGAGTTTCCCTCCTCACAGATGACTTTGGTTTGTGTCAAGATGACATAAAAACTAGCCAGTACAATAATCATGTTATATGCTAGTTAAATATTTTTAGCAAGTGATGAGCATTTAATTTATTCCCAGGTTTACAAAAATATTATTGTACCAGTTATGTGAGTTTTTCTACATTGAAAACCACTCAAAGATTGATTTTGGGTAATGGCATCCCTGGATTTAGAACACAAACTTTCTTGTCATGTATTAAATATTAAATATGATTTTCCAAACAGATTTTTTCATTTACCTTTTCACTGCTACTTTCAGAGATTTTTCTGGTCATCACATTCTGGACATATGTGTTATTATTTCCTTCAAGTGTCAACTACACTAATCATTAGTAAGTCAAAAACATTTGAAGGTATTTATTGAGAACTGTTTCTCTTTTGTGTATTGTGTTCATTTCCCTTGTTCCTTCTGCTCTACTGGGAGACTGAGCCTACTGATTTTTAACTGTCTTTTGTTTCCAGTCCCATGTATATAATCTACTCCTCTTGAAAATACATTTTTTATTGTGGGATATTTGTATTTTGTATTTTTAGTCGTTTGAGTGATTTTCCCCTTAACTCTTTAATTAATGTAAAATTTACTTTAGTGTGTATATGATATAAAAATCTAAGTTGCTTGCTAGTTGGCATCACTATGTGTAGATGATCCTTGTTTTCTGCTGTGACCCTGTGACTCTTCCAGTGCCCAGGGATGCGTGCCTGGGTTTTACAGGTTTGCGTTCAAAAATTGTGCATTGTGATGGGATAGGGAACAGCTGGAGTCCTGTGTAAGGATAGTGATAGAGGATTAGACAGGTGGATGCCTTATTTGACTTATTAAAATTTAAATTGTTCTGTGCAAAGGACTTCACATTTCCATACATGCATTCCCCCCCCATGTATTTTAACTTTAACATTCCCTGTCAGGGACACTCAATTTATCATTCATCCTTTATTGTCTGGCTTTTGCAAGCTGATCTACTTTTTGTGCATGTTCTCATAATGCAGAGTCATGGTGAGTGCACTTTTATGCCATTTGTTATTTATATATGCCATTGTGGGATTATTTAGTTAGGTTTGGTGATTTGTTTCAGTGCCACTGTTTTTTCTTCAACACTGGTTATTGTGGCTTTACATTGCTACTCACAGGGCTGCTTCCTCTTTAGATTTGCACTTGAACATTACAATTTTTTTCCAGAACAAAAATGTAGTTAATATCTTTTTTCCTACTATAATTGTTTAGTTAATTAAACCAGGAATTCTTTTCTTTTTATTTAGCTTGAGGAATAGTTCCATATTTCTTAACTTCTGGTAGCATTATTACTTCAGAATTATAAAATGATTTGTTTATTCATTTTTGTTTGGAAAAATGCATGTGTATTATATAAAGGATAGGAAAGCATTTAGTGATATTAGAGTGAGAAGGCAGAGGTTACATTAGGACAGATGCTGCATGGTCAGGTAACTCCAGGCATTAATTGGGGTGTATAGCTAGACCGTGTGGCTAAGGACTTAGCCACTACTCAGATCTAACTGATTTCCACTGGGAGTTTGGACGTAGTGCGGAGACTGTGGATTGTTTGAAGAGATAAACTTGGGTTTTTGTGTAAATTCTCCTTTTAAATACTGGAAGAGTGTATGATTGTGTTCTTCAACTTAGGAGTTTTCGGAAGCATGTGGAGATGATAGTCAGAGGGTGAAACATGATTAGAGGACTAGACTTCCATCACTGAAGTACTTGGATGTGATCCACAGTGGAGTTAGTCCCCATAATGGAAGAAATGATGGTGAGTCTCCAGATCTCTTGCTTAGCTTTTAAGTCCCTCCTTTTGGAATTCTTGCCTCTGTGAGGCTTATCTTTAAGCACTAGTCATGACTAATGGTACTTCCCAAAGCTTGCAGACTGTGAGCTTTAAAGACAAGAAGAAATTACAAAAACGGGAATCGAGTCTCATAATAGAAATAAAAAGAAATACTGAATCCCAAGAGAGAGCTGTCTAACCTAGATTCTGTGATCAAAACTTCCCCCCAAATGTAGTAGTTTATTTAGCTGAGACAGAAGAGGTTGATATAGGTCATTGTTATGGGGTGACATGTTGTTGGTACATATTGGAGTTTACAAAGACCAAAGGCAAGAGAAATGGCATATTAGAAACTGGAAAGTAAGGGCTGGAGAGACGGCTCAGAGGTTAAGAGCACTGGCTGCTCTTGCAGAGGATTGAACTGGTAGGTGCTTTTACTTGCTGAGCTATCTTATTGTCTCTGTTGTTATAAATGCAGCCAGATGGAGGCTGAAAGTGCCATTCATTTCTATTGCTGAATGTGAGTACATTCACAAGAAGTAATTAGAATGGGTTTATGTTCCATCTCTTCATATATTTTATGTAAAAATGTTTTAGATTTTATTTTGTTACTTTTGTATAGGTTGAGTGTACTTTTCTGGAAGATGAGAACCTTGCTTTAAATTGTTGCTTTCTGCAGTAGTCTAATGTGAAAAAGGGAGGGCTACTATTCAGATCTAAGTGAGGGTAAAACAGAAGGCAGGGTCTGTTTATAGAAACTTTGAAGGACAACCAGTACAGAGACTGTTAGTATCTTTGAAACCATGGAAGAGTTACAACTTTATTAAAACCACAGTAAATTCAGTTCAAAACCCCCAGTGTAATTGGTGACCAAATGTGCATTGGAGGTGAAACTGTTCCTAAGCTAGGTCTGTGATGGGTCACCTGTGGTGGTCTTATAACCACAGAAGAATGAGGTATACTCTAGTATTCATACAATTCAGAAGAACACTAACAGTCTCCAGGGAGTGCATGACATTTGGGATCTTGAACAGAGTGTAGGAATTTGAAAGTAATTGGTATAGCCTGGAGCTTTGCTTGGCATATGTTAGCAAATTTGGGAGGAAAAGGAGTTTTGTTTCCAGATGCGTTATATGGGAGCGTTTCACAGGAGCTGCTGGAAGAACAATAGGGGAAACAAGAAACTGATGTTTCCTTGCTATCCTTACATACAGAAGGGGGCTGGTCTGTCTCAGAGTCTGGCAGGGATTCTGTGTAAGAGATGATTGACTGCCATGGGTGCTGCAGTGCTGTCATCCATTGGCTGTGGAGTCACAGGCAGATTAAAGACTGTTTCAGTCTCATTTGGAATTTTATGAGTAAACAAATGTCAAACAACTTTGAAAGTTTTTTTATGTTTCTTCTTCTTTAAAGGAAAAATAATACCTGTATTCACTTTTGAGTATTGGTAAGGAGATATGGATTACCTGGCTTTTGTCACTCACTTATCAGTACAGGAGGGTGAATTCTATATGAGACATTGTACCAAATTCTACTTTTGTACTTGGAGTTTGTGTGACCTTGTAGCATGGGATACCTGTGTGTTCCCCACCATGCTTTCCTGACGTTCCCTTACCTGGAGAGGGAGAGCATCTTCTCTTTCCCCTTATGCAGCCTCAACAGACACTGTAGGGAGAATGCTTTGGTTACTACTGGATGAAGATGAATGGTTCACTTTCTTGCTGGCCCTCTTCTGTCAGCACGATAGTTTGTATGTGTGTTGGTGTGTGAGTGTGTGAGTGTGTGTCTGTCTGTCATCATCTCTTTTCTACTTCATTCTGTATATTGGAGTCTAGGACCCTCATGTATCACCCCTTTCTTCCCCTCCCTGCCCTTCCTTGGTGAAGGCCCTGAGTACTGCCTCAGCAACACAGTGCTTAGCCTTTTCTAAAGGAAACAAGGTGAACTGCATGGTATTTGGCAATTCAGTCAAAAGCTTTCTTACTAGGTTGCCTCTTTCCTAGCCCTTGGCTCAGAGGAGTCTTTTCCTGCACCCTGTTATCTTTTCCTGCGTATTGGCTTCTTTTACATCTGCTTTTGGATACATGAGGCAAAAAAGCAAAAGCAAAACAAAATAAAAAACAAACAAACAGCAGCAGCAACAAAAGACCCATAAAGGAAAAAAGGAAATCCTTGCTGTGTTCCTTGTTTTTCCATGGCCTTAGTCCATCTCTGGATTTACTTCTCCCTTTCAGAATTTTCTTATATCTGATTTATATATAATGTGCAGGATTTTTAACTCTGCTTAGTTGGAGGAAGGGGAAGAAGTGCAGTCTACTTTATTTTACATTATTTAGCCCTTTAAAAATCTTAATGTTAAGCTGGGTGGCGGCGGCACATGCCTTTAATCCCAGCACTTGGAGGCCAAGGCAGGTGGATCTCTGTGAGTTGAGGCCAGTCTGCTCTTCTGAGTTAGTTCCAGGACAGGCTCCAAAGCTACAGAGAAACCCTTTTTCATTAAAAAAAAATGTTAGTCTTATACTTTATATGTGCCCTCTCACTGGGTCCTGATGTGGATATTATTAGCTACAGTTAAAGTCAGGCTCAGATACAGGATCAGAAAGCTAGTGATTGTGCCCAGTTTTCCTCTGAGTTATTCTAACTTGTAAGTCAGTCTTCTCTCTGCATCAGTAGAGTCTTGGTGGGACCTTCTAATTGTAACTTATTTCTTAGCTCTGAAATGACATTTTAAATTCTTGAATGAATGGTTGGACCCTAGTTGTTTCACTTTTGGTTAGTTGTACAATATGATTTAAGAACTCTGCATGTGATGTGTTACTGTGTCTCTTTACATTGCTGCTCCAGATTGGCTCTGTCTATCTTGGGGAGATGAAATATTCTGGCCCATACTGAGGAGGAAAGTTGGAAGGACCAAAAAGATGTCTGCGAAAGGGTCTGGGAAGTTGAATGGAAATCATTATGGTCCAGAAGTGGTCTTCCTTTATCACCTTCAACTTCCTGTCCTTTTTCTTCCTAACATCAGCATGTGTGCCATGGAGCTCTCGTCTTGTGTTACATTCTTCTTGTTCTTCTTCTTTCTCTGTGTACAGCTGCTAGGTGTCCTAGTTTTCCCTTTCATTGCCTTTATCAGTTTTTTCCTAATCTTAATGAATTTTTAGTACTTCAAGGTATTCTATAGCCAACTATTCTGGGAAATTTGGTGGTGAATTTTATTTTCCTAAACAAACTCTACTCAAAAAACTTTAGAATTGCTTTGTTTTGTTTCTAATGTCTAAGCTCTGTCCTTGAGCATTATTTTTGTTTCTACTTGAAATTTTCTGCTTGGAGAAACATAAAAATTTTTAGGATTTTAGCCACTACCTGTGTCTATTGACTTGTCTGTGGTTTTCCGTGCCCTCTGTCCAGTTTTACTCACTCATTCTGATTGTCGACAGTACAACTTCTATTAGGTGTTGATTAGAGTGACACTCACCCTTTTTCAGTTAGTAGCTGCACTATACAGTCTTTCAAGTTAAGGCCCCAGGAATTGTTTTTGACTTGCTCTTTCCCTCATTTTCATATGCATTTCATCATCATAACCATCAGTGTGATTGTATTGCTGCCTCTCTGCATAGCTGACAAGCAGATGTTCAGAAATGACTGCTACTATTTTGAACTCTTTACATGTGTTGACTCACTTAATTCTTACAGCATGTCTTTCAGGTGGTTACTGATAGGTTTTTCCTGTTTTATTTTTGAAGAATTGGAGGTACTAAGAAATTATATTGCCCAAATCCACACTGCTAGATCAAGGAAATGCCTGTCAGTTTTTGACAGTTTGTGGAATATCCACCTTGAAGATACTTTAAAATCTGTCCATATCCATCTCTAATTTAGATGCCCCAGTTTAAGCCCTCTGTGTCTGAGGTGTGGGCTGATAATCTCCCAGCCCTTTGCTTTTTCCTTCAAGTCTGTTATCTACATAGTCATTGGAATGACAGTGCAAAGGTCTGTTTTTCTCTTCCCCAGTAACAGTAGCTTCCAAGCACCTGGAACGAGCATTCCAGATACTTCCACTTCTGTCCAAGGGTCTCCATTGCTCAGTTCACATCAGGCCTTCTGGGATCTAGTGTCTGTGAGCTCAGTGCTTTCTGAAGTCATTCACTGTAGAAACAGCGCTGTGTTTCTCTCCCTAATTCCTTCTTTGTGTTCCTTTTTTATTTTCTATTGGTGTTCTAAAATTTCTTCCTCTCCTAATCAGTTTTCCTCATATTTTTTTCTTTTGCTTGATATATATCAAAAGAAGATTATATGTCTATATATATATTTTTCTTTTCAGAACAAACAATCAATTTGGGTATTACTATTGCTAGTGATCTCTGTCTGGATCAGGTGTTTCTATATGTTCTTAGTGTCTTTTTCAAAGAATTGAAGAAGCACATACAATAGCAAATGATTTTATTCAAAGGTAAAGTGAAAGTAAAAGGTAGATACAATGCTAGGGAGAGTGAGCTACCTGAGCTAGAGTGCTCAAGAGTACCTGGTTAGTATCCAGGGCTTCCTTCTTTAGGTCCAGGAGAAGCAGGAGCTGGTTGCTAAGAGAGGAGTATAGGCAGTTTTCTGTTTTGATAGATCACCTTTGGTCACAATGTGTGTTTTCTCCACAATGCATCTGATTGTAATCTTATGAACACCTTGTCCTGACTGGTCCTTATTTCTGGGTCCTTTTCCTTTTCCTTTTCTTGAGGGTGGGGGAACAGTACTAGAGGTTGAACCCACAGGCTCACACATGCTAGGCAAGTGTTTCACTACTGGACTATAGCCTCAGCATTTTATCTTAAAAAAAATCTCCTGGGAATGATTTAGCCTATGTTTTCTGGTGATTCATTCTATTTTGTAAACAGAAAAGTTTTTGCTATTGCTCTTTTGTTAATTTCCTACCTCTGCATCACATCAAGACCTTTTATTCTTGTAGTCTAATAATACTCCTAACATGTTCTGCCAAATTCTGTGCTTTCCAACTTTTTGGATTTGTTTGAACAATATATACTTCATTTTTTCAGCCTCTGTATTTTGTTGCTTTTGGCATTGAGGTCTCCCCTATCCTAAACTTTACACATTCATTACACAAATGTGATCCTCTAATGTTCCATGTACTTTGCATAGACTGTTAATCCCAGTAATTTCTTTATTATATTGATCAGTATAATATAAATGATTAGATTATCCCTTGTTTTCTTTCTGATGCTGTTATAAAACACTGACCAAAACTAATTTTGGGGATGAAAAGTTTATATGGCTTATACTTTTCAAGTTATAGCCCACCACTGAGGAAAATCAGAGCAGGAACTTTGAGGCAGGAACTGAAGCAGAATCCATAGAGAAATGCTGTTTACTGGTTTGATTTCTTGGCCTATTCAACTGTTTTTTTTTAATAGAACTCAGGGAGATGGCACTGTCCACAGTACCTAGTGCCCTCCCACATCAGTCATTAATCTAGAAAATGTCCTATAGGCCAATCTGATGGTGCCTGTTCCTTAATTGAGGTTGTCTTCCCAGGTGACTCTATGTCAGTTGATGTAAAATAACCAATATGCCTGTGGTCACTAAATTTGTAGATAAGAAAAAGTGCTTTATAGCTGTTCTTTGAGTGAATATGAAGTAGATTTCTATCATATTAATCCATTTTTATTTACTGTCATTTCCATTTTTATTCATAGTGAAATATATTGACATGAGTGAATATATCTAATAGAGAAGATGTATAAGTCCCAGCAGCTTGCTAGCACTGGCTTGTGAAGAATTGTGTAGGTACACAGTGAGCGACAAATTCAAGACCACTGTTCAGACCTAAAACTGAGGAGTATTGAGCACGTTGCATACTGTTCTTTTTATGCATTCATACCTATGATAAAATTGCTTACATTGCTTACAGCCCCAGCACTTAAGAGGCAATGTGGGGAAGATTGCTGTAAATTGAGGCCAGCCTGGGCTATATAAAAGTACTAGGCTAACCAGGGCTAAACAGTAAACAAAACCTAGTCACAGAAAAACTAAAGATAAATAAGCAAATAAACAAGAACTGCAACAGCATCATAATTATAACAAAATAATCATAACATCTTTTTTCTATAATAATTATGTGATTAGAGCCTATCTTCTCAAAATACCTTGATTCTCAGCCTTCTTATGATGAAATGGTAGATATAGTACCTGTATCAAGGGATGATCTGTAATGATGTCCTTGCCCTTACCATTCAGTGTTAGCCATAGCTTCTGCAGTTGTCCTTGACCACACATGTATTACATGTCATCTTCCTTCCTCTTGGTTTAATGATGAAGATTCACTGCTGCCATAGATTTTGGTAAATTCACATTTTTTTCTGTTTTAATAAATTGAGAACTTTCATCTTAAAGATGGTGGTTATGTGGGCATTATTGAAATTACAGGCATTGATAACAAAATCAGCTGCTATGGAAATGCTTGTTAAATCCCCAGAAAATATGAGGAATCAGCTGACCTTTCTATGTTTTAATGTAAGCCATTAAGTTTACTTTTACCCACAGTTGACTGTGTTATATTTTCATGTTTCTCCTCATTACTCACACTTCACTTACTTTTTTACAGTTGATTTTTCTAAAGTAACAGATGCCTGTGTTACTTGTGTGTTTTTAGTCCTTCCCCGGATGTGAGAGTAGTAGTACACTGGTGGTAAAGAGAAGGAAGAGAGGGCAGAGTCCTCAGCTTTACCTTCTGTCCCTTGAGAATGGCTTGACTGTCTAAGTGACCTACCTGTCTGTTGACCTTTGGGAAGTGGCTTATGTTAGGTAACATCTGTGGACAGTTAATTATCATTTCCATCACATGGGTTTTGGCTCATATGGTTTTGGTTTGTCATCAAGAGAAGTAAAAGCTGAGAATATTTTCTATATGTATTATTATTACTGATGATAGTTGGAATATTTTGTTACCCACATCTTTTTATTTTTGATGAGGCTCTTGGACTGGGAATGCTGTGACCATTTCAGTATTCTACTGTTTTATAAAATGACCCAAAGGGTGCATTATTGGAACTTATGTAAAACATAAAAGTATTGTTATTTTTTAAATTATAACCATGTCTCTTTGTTAGAATCTGTTCCAAACAATAACACCAGAAATTTTCCAAATGTTTGCCTTGAATTGTTTCTATTTTTAATTTCATGGAACCAACTTTTTGATTATAAAAGAAATATGTTTTAATTTTATAAAACTTGGGAAATGCTAAAAGCATAATGAAGAAATGTGTATCATTATACATTTATCACTTTATCACTCAGAATAAGATTCTTAGTAGTTTAATAATTATTGCAACTTTCATCCTTTTATTTCATCATGCACTACTTATACATCAAAATGTATAAATATATCAAAATGATGTATAAGTACATGCATTTATTAATAAAACCAGTACCATTATTACAGAGGAACTGTTAGATGTAGTTTGAATATTTGTATTTTTCTCCAGGCGGTGGTGGCCCACGCCTTTAATCCCAGCACTCGGGAGGCAAGAGGCAGGTGAATCCCTGTGAGTTCGAATCCAACCTGGTTTACAAGAGCTAGTTCCAGAACAGCTAGGACTGTTACACAGGGAAACCCTGTCTTGAAACAAAAAATTGTATTTTTATTTATTATAACATACTTTATACATTCAAATAACTAACATTTATAAATGATAAAAGAAAAAATTATCTTTGCTTTACTATCCAGATAGGCATCAATTAGTAGCTGTGATGCCTTCTGCCTTGCTTCATGTTTATTATGTCCCTACTTCCTCCCCACATCCCCTGGAAATGAATAGGACTGTACATTCTGTATTAACATTTTGAAAAAGATTTATTTTTATTTTTTCATGGATCTGAGTTTTGTGCCCCTCCCCCCATGTGTGCAGCGTGTGTGTGGCATACTGTGGGCCATACTGAACCACAGTAGGTTGTCCTAGGTTATATAAGAAGTCAAGAAATCAGTCTGACCAAGTCATTGAAAGCAAACCAGTAAACACCGTCGCTCAGTAGTTTCTACTTCAAGATTCTGCCTCGTGTTCCATTCCTGTTTAGGTTTTCCTAATAGTGGATAGTGGACTGTAACCTGTAAACTAAAACAAACCCTTTCCTTACCAATTTGCTTTTATTTAGTGCTTTTATCATAGCAAAAGGAACCTAACTAAGACACCTATTTTTTTTGAACCATTTTCTCAATTTCTGATACCTTTAAATACTTCAGGCAGGCTTTTTAGTTTCTTGTCCGTGCCTAGGAAGTAGCAGTTTCTTATCCTGTATAGCACTGGCAACTATATCACTGGTGAATACTTAGAACCCATGATCTGGCTGCCACGAGTGCTCATTACTCCTGAGTTATTATTGCTTTTTGTTCCTCTCTTTGAACAGAGTGAGGTAATATGTTATACTAGCCATGAACACATATACATATTTAGTTTCGAACGACTCAGTAATTTGATGGTTTTATCTTGAGAAGCACCACTCTGTCTCCTGTTAAACATTTATTTTCTAATGCTATTGTAGTAATATTAGTTTTTTAAAAATATTGCATACTGTCATTGTCATTCTTAATACTTACTTGCACATATGATGATTTTGAGGAGAGTGAGGTTAAAAGTAGCAGGTAAAGCTAGCTAGGCTACTGCTGAAAACTAAAGAATCAAGATTTCTTTTAATTATCAGGGTCAGTGATTTCTGGTCCCTGTTCCTGCCATTGTGACATACTCTTTTGAATTTTTTTAGGTTGAAAATGACAATAATCATTATTGGCATTAATGCAGAATATGAAAATCTTTTTCAGGAACCTCTTTTACTCTTGGATTTATCCGCCTGATGACCTGTAGAGGGCAGTGCATGTATGGTAAATAAGGTTTTGTGGTTTCAGTTTTTAGATGAAGTCTTTTAATAAAGATGAAAAAGGTTATGACTTATTATTCATATATCCAATATAGGCAATCACTATCAAGATTGTTATCTTTAGTGATGTTGTGTTTATATAAAATATAATTATGAAACTTAATCAGTTATAATGACTTGTCCTCACATCAACATTTTCTATAACTATCTTTTAATTTTTTATGAGAACCAAAGATACTAGAAACTTTTTTAATGTATTGATGCATGGATCATTGATTGATTGAAAAGTATTGGGGATTGAACCAAAGGCCTTGCTGTTACCACTCAAGAGCTCTACCACTGTAGCTGTAACCCCAGGAAGGAGTTTGAGAAGATATGAACCAGCCTTCCTAAGAGTCATTTGCTTGCAGTGTGAAGCATTCATACATGGGGTGGTTTGTCTTTTTTGGGATGCTACAGGAATGTTTTTTTTCATACTCAGCAAACAAAAGGTCTCTTCATGCTATTGATGTTTTCTGACTTTAAAATGCAGAAAAGGTGTTTTGGCTTCCATTATCTTTGAGACTGGTTGTTATGAGATATCTGTATTTGCACAATTTTATAAAATACTTTTCCTTTAGATTGAGAGGATGTTTATGGAAGGTGAGACTGGGCAGGGACTTGTCTAGAAGTTTTGAGGCCTACAGTGTGTTTAGTGTTCCTCTGTGTAATCTGGAGACTCTTAGCTATAACCTTTACAGGTGTGTTTTCCTTCAAGTCTTATGGGGTTCATTGGTGCATAAAAGATGCTTATGTTTTGTGTTTATTATGAAATAGGTGAGAACATTCTGTTTAATGATGTTTCTCAGAAATGGGAAATAATGAGAAAATTATAGTAAACAATTCTGAATAATTTATAGAAAGATGGCCTTTCTAGGAAATGTATTAACTAGGGACATCTATCCAAGATTGTTTTAAATATTTATTTCAGTTTTTGGCACACACCTATAGTCCTGGCACTTGGGAAGCTGAGGTTTAAGGATCACTTGATCCCAGTACTTTGATACCCAGCTAGACAACATGGTAATATCTGTTCTCAACACACAGGCACAAATGCACACACATTCAACACCCCCTCCCCAATACACACACACACACACACACACACCAGAATTCAATAATTTTAATATAGGATGGCCTGGGTTTTATCAGTAAGAAAGGCTGTTAAGATCCTGAAAGTGTAATTGTATAGATTAAGGTGTGGCCACTTTCATTAATATTTGTTTAGATCTTGGTCTGTAGCTCTGGGATTTGTAGCCTGTGGTGACTTAATATATATTTTTACATGTTAATTTACTCTTCTATAAATTGAAAATAACAAAAGTATTTCCCTTATAGAGCCACTTGAGACTTAATTCAAATAATTCAGATTACTGTGCTGGGTGCACAAAGTCCAGGCATAGTTTTTGTCATCATCATTGCTGTGGTATTCTTCTTTGCAGTGTTCTGAAGGACTCGGAAGGATTCAAGGATTTTCCTAATTTTAAGAGTGAAGTTTTTTCAAAGTGTCTTTGAGAATCTGAAATCATGGTTTATTCCTAGTACTTACTCCTTCCCCGCCCCCAGTGGGATTCACACTATGACTAACACCAGCTCTCAGAGAGAACCTTTAGACTCTCTGAGATTTATTTCAATGACACCAACTTTGGATTTTGTGTTACCCTTCTTCATAAGGTGGTTAAAAGCAGTAAATCATTTGGAAACTCTTAGAAGATCATTGTGACAGCAACTTTCATCAGCATCAAGTGACCAGGGACTAATAAATGGAAGTTTTTTCTTGGCACAGTTAATAATCATTTATAAATGATTTTTGATGGAATACATATAAATGAAAAGCATTCTACCAGATCAGGCCTGATACTAAATAGAGGAGGGTGTATGTTGGGAATGTGGCAGGTGGGCAAGACCTTGAAAAGTTGTTAACTTTAGGGAGGGAAATATCAGATCTCTGTGGTCTTTCAGGAACAGAAAACATCTTTTGCAGAGTGCCTAGGGTTTGAGCCAAAATATAAATTGACCTTCCAGACTGGCTGGCTCACCTTCCAGTTTCCTAGGGAGAGAAAGTCACTGCCTCAGTATCTGTTCATGGCCAGCAGAGCATTTAGCAGTGGGAAGCAAGGAAATGATGGTTGAGGCAAGGAATGACTTATTTCTCACTAGCAGATAGGTCCACAGCACTTGGTGAAATGATTCATCAGTTTGGAGCTGAGAGCTGTGGGACTGTGTGGACACATGGGGAGTGGGGAGCCCAGGGGCATCTCTCTTAGAATCCTTCTGGGGCTGCTTTATTCCCTTTGCTCTGAATCACAAATGACTGTTCTTGCTGGTGTTCTCTTCCTCACTTTAAATCCTACCCTCAGTGTTCCTTTGCTATTTGCAAAGGTATTTAGACAGCAGCTGGCTGAAAATTTAGGTGCTTGGGTGTGGGAAGTGGAGAGAGGGCAGTTGTTTCATCTGTCCCATCAGTATGAAAGGAACTTCCATTTTTTAAGCTGAGGCTATTCTGTTCCACTCTCATTCCTGGACAAAAACAGGCCTCTTGTCTGGATCTTTTCTTTTTAATGATTTCCATGAAAAGGCTTTTATACAGGCTCTGACATGACTGTCAGAATACACATTTCAATGTGAGAGTGCTTAAAAGGCTATTGATATTTCCCTGTGGAAAAGAAAAGTACTTAAAAAATCCATCTGCCCATACACAAGTTAGCCCTATTTCTTTCTTTTCTCCCCTCCCCGCTCTTCCTTTCTTATTCCCTCCATCCTCTTTATTTTCTTCCTCCCAGGTTAAAGCCATAGTCTACCACAAGGTTTGTGTGTTCCCCATCTCCCATGAGCTGTTGCTTTGGTACATTGATGCCTCTGATTAATTTAGTTTAGTTCCAGGGATATTGAGTGAGGAGGAAACAAGCTTAATTTTGATCCTGTGCTACTTTTGAGTTTCAACATGCTGCTCTTTTGGAATCTGGGGCTCATTTCTCTGTCTCTGTGTGTGTCTTTGATTTGTGAGCAGACTGAATAATCAATATGATTACAGATGCTAGAGACAACAGGAGCGACATGTAGCATTCCTGAGCAGGAGCACACTTCGCCATGAATTTATGAGGTGTTAGTAGGGACTAGGGTTCATGTCAGATTGCTGTGCTCTGTAAGCAAAAGGGTTCTGGAGCAAAGGAGGATTTTGATTAATTTATGATTATGTGACTATGGAATTGTCAACATAGTTGATCTGTTATTTTGGTGGGATAAGGTTGTATCTATTAACCACTCTCTTATCATTGCTTTCTCTTGTTATCTGAAGTGTGATTGTTTTATTCAAGGGGGGTGGAGAAGAACACAAGAAGTAACTTCCATAGCAGTAATGGAAGGAACTTCTTCAGAGCATTAATGTTCCTTTCAGGACGAGTGACACTATTCTCTTTCTTTTTTTTGCTGTGATAATGCTGCTTACAGACACTTGTGCCACCTCCCAAGTCCCAACCACTCTCTGAGTGATGGTTAGTTTTCCTCCTGTTACTATCTCCCTCCCCCACCAATTTACTTCTAGTCTGCTTCTCAGCAGATGTTTTATCTCATAAGGTAGAGTTTATAAGCAGTTGAGGTCATTAGAATAGCTTTCTCAAATTTCTTTCGATCTTTTTCATTTTTCCTTTTGGGTAATCAATACCTCCTTTTTTAAGAGGAAGAAGTGTTTTGGCTTAATGCAATTAATAGCTATAAACTTTTAAAAACTCTGCTCTTGTTCCAGAATTTTCTAAAAACTTGGTTCACTTAGTTTCATCCATCTATTTAGTTTCTTGATTGGCCCTTTGACTTCCTCTCCAAACCATAATCTTATACTTTAAAATAAAAACAATACAAGTTATTCATTTGGATATGCTTCTATGAAATTTATTATTATTATTATTAAAAATTTCCACCTCCTCCCCTCCTCCCAATTCC
>LOJH01019680.1:6847-19490 GCA_001685095.1 Ellobius talpinus | reverse complement strand
CACACACACACACACACACACACACACACACACACACACACACCCCAAAACCAACCTACCAACCAACCAACAAACAAACCAAACAGGAAAGCATAAAAAATGTTAAAGGAAGTTCTACATTTAAAAGAAATATGACATCAGAGAGAAACGCAGATTTAATCAAAGAAATGAGTATTACTATCCTCATCAGGTGGGTCTTCCCTTCCAGCCTAAACTTCCCTAGAAATGTCCTCAAGGGCACACTTGGAAGGCCATCTTCTACTTGACAGTTCTAGTAGGCAAGTGGATAAGAATATCACCATCTTAATTCATAGCACAGTGCTCACCATCCCACTGGCTTGGTTCAAATCTTTCTTGTCATCTTGATTTTTAAATTTGAATATTGTTTAGCTTGAGAGTGACTTGGAAGTTTTTCCTTTGGGTTTTATGACTTCTGGAGGTTTCTATATTCCAATAAGTTTAGAATTTCTCTGGTGGCCATTTCTCCCATTTTCTTCTTCCCTTACCTGTTTTGTGTTTTCCCCCTTCAATATTCCAATGTCTCACACTGGACCATTTTTAAAGAAGCTGTCGTACCATAATTCTTAGTCTGCGATGTTCCACCCTTTCCCCTCTTTCTTCTATTCTTTGGATTCAATATTTGAAACCATTGGATTTTATTTAATTTTTTACTTATTTCCTCAGCTTCAGTCTGTTGATGAAGTCTATTAAAGACAGTCTTAATCTCTGCTACTGTCATTTTTATTTATGTTACTTTAATTTGATATTTTATAGCTTTCATTTATCTATATAATCTTTCTAATTTTATACAAATTGCCTACATTTTACACTTTAAATATTAATTGTAATTTTATTACATTTCTTCTCTGCTATTTCAAACTTCATGAATATTTGAATCTGGTAGTATAAACTGCTTTTATTCGCAACATTGTATTTCCTACCCTGTATCTTTTTCAAGCATCTTATAATTTTGCTTGAAACCTGTATATATTTATTGTACTTTTAATTATATAAATATTTTTTAAATATACATGACTCTTTCTTTTATTAGGTTGAATCACTCCCTTCAACAGTTGATCTAAGTTAATATTTTCTCCTTACTATAATTTCCCAATGATCCGTAAGTTTCGAATTCCTAGAGTCAAGGGCTGAGTTGTTGGAAGGATATTGTCAAAGTGTTTGCTTCACACCTAGTTTTGACATTATTTGAAAAACTCTCCTTATATCATTGAACTGATCCTACAATACCTGGCCTCATGTTCAATTTCACCTGGTGGTTGCTTTCTTGTTTAGGGGGGGAATTACAAACTATAACAACTCTCTATTGTGTGTCTACAATGTACTGATCAGATTGCAGCTCATCAGGATACTTCTCACTCTAGAATTTTTCCTTACTTTTTGGAAACCCATCAATGTTGCATGGTTAGTTTAGAATCCAGTTGTTGGTAGCATGTAGACCTTTTAAACATTTAACCTATCTCAAAGTTCAGAGATGTTAATAATATATTTTGTAACATTTCCAAACTTACTCACAAAGGTACACATGCATTGCTCTCATGCTTACATAATATTAGGTTTTTAGGGATTAAACAAATTCATAGCTCCACTTATAAATATAAAGACTATTCTCAATGAACTGGGTACTTTACATTGTATATACTGAGTCTCATTGTGTTGATTCCCTGTAAACGTGTATCAACATATACTTTAAGATTTATTTCTAAGAGTTGCTAGATTAAAAGTATCTTGTTAGGTTTTGGGACCCTTCTCAGTCATAAATACACAGATACAGGTACACACATGACTTATTCATTTGTCTTTATGCATATGGGTATTTTGCCCACTTGTATGTATGTGTACCACATGCCTGCCACCTACCCAGAGAGTTCAGAAGAGGGAGTTGGATCCCCTAGAACCGAATTTATGGATGTTTGTGAGTTAACATGCAGCTACTTGGAACTGAACCTGGGTCCTCTGTAAGTGCATTTAAGCACTTAGACACCTCTTTAGTCCTGCCTTTGATTACAGTAGAATCTTGCCTATATGGAGCATTTCCTAAGAACAGAAGTAGTTAGTGTTGATGGTTTAGTACAAGGGTCTTAGCCTTGACTCCGCCATGTATTTTATATCTGATTTTAGAAATGTTTATTGATTTACATGACTGATTCTTTGGTTCAATTTATACATAAACTGAAGATTCTAGGGTATATTAAATTTTATTCTGAGGATGGTAAATTGGGTCTGATATGTGGTGTTCTGGGATTCTTCTCCTGGTTCAAGTGAGAGCAGCTATTCTTTCAACTTCTAGTGTATGTTCACAGGTACCAGACATAAAATGTCTTCCAGATCTGAAGCTTAAGTGGTTAGTATTCCATTCGGTTTTTAATTGCATGACTTTGTAGTATTTGAATTCTAAGTATGTTCTTAGATTCACTTTCCTAATACATCCAATATAGCATATGTGCAGGTCAAAGCCAAATTTGATGCTGCTTCCTTTAATCTCTCCTGATTTTACTTTTCTTTCAGTTAGCAATGATTCAGTTTCAATTACAGATATACTCTTAGAAAAAATGGTAAAAGTATTTGACTTTTTTAAAATAAAAATAAAAAAGTATTCTGAATTTAAATAGGTAAGGCCATTTCTTATATGTCATCTTTTATTTGGCCTTGAAGAGTGTGTCTGTAACCAGTGTACTGGTCACATTCTAAGAACAGTTTCTATCTTTATCCCATCAATTTCCAAGCCCAACATTCTCTTTTATACTCAGTATTAAATGCTAGAGTCACATGTATTTTGTCTGAACACTACTTCCACTTTCAAAAGGTCTTTTACACTTTTGTGAGAAACTCTAATTAACTCAGGTACAAGAGCGAGACTCTTAGTTTAATCAGACTTGCTCAAAATAGCCACTGAGGCAAACTGACTCACTCTCCCACGTGTCTGATTATCTCTCTTGGAAATTTTGAAATTCACTCAATTTGCATCTGTGTTAAGAATTTCTGCACCTCTACAAGTTCTACTCTCCCCACTACGAAACTGTAACGCTCCTCCTTCAGAAAATGTTTTCCTATTAGCTACGGATCAAATGCTCTCTTTTTTTTTTATCATTACAGGCAAATTACTTGTATTTTATCTGTAATGAGAAAACAATGAAAATTTATCAAATAGTTTCAAGTAAGGCCCATTTTATGACAATTTTTCCAGTACTAAGATGAAGTTGGAATATAATAACATTAAAAATAAATTTACTCGGAAATAAACATAACTCACAGTTCAGACTATAAAGGCATTTGAATATAGGCACACAGTACTCATCCTTTGTTTTGGAAAGACTTTACTATAAATTCTTTCTATCTTACTTTGAAGTATCTGTTAAAGAACAGAATGTATTTCAGACTGTGTTTTGCCATATTCCTATAGTGTGAGTTCCGTTGATATATAATCCGTTGCTACACTATGCCCCTCTCACTAGAAAAAACAGTCGCTTATATGAGTAGATGTGGTATGCCAATGCTCAGATTTCCCAATTTTTTTGGGAAATGCCAGTGACTTATGGGTCTCAAATGAATCATTTCTGAGAATAACTCTTCACTGAGTCATTGTGATCAGAATCATCTGCTCTTCTTTCATTTCTATTTCTTGATAAAACGCTCAAACAAAAATGATGTTGAAAGAAGTTTATTGTAGCTTCTAATTCTAGTTTATGGTTTATCACAGCATGGAAAGGAAAGTACAGTGTCAGGAGCCTGAAACAGCCAGCGCTATTGTATCTATAATCAAGGGCAAAGAAAGACATGAATGCCCACTTGTTTAGTACTTAGTTAGCTTCCTGTACTCTTACACAGTCCAGGATTCATAACCAGAGAATGGTGCTACCCACTTTCAGTCTGTGTTTTCCTACATCAATTACTATAACCATGATAATCTCACAGACAGGCCAACCTGGTCTAGACAACTCCTCATTGTGGCTCTCTTCCCAAGTGATTCCAAGTTTGGGTACTTGAGGCATAAGATATGGAGAAGTCAAGCTGGTACCAAGCTAGAAGTCTCATTCTTACTGGCTAACTTCCATAATGCTGAAAGTTTTGATTCACACTTCTTGGGGAGAAAAATAATAACAGCCTTAACCAGCTGTGAACACTCTAAGCTAGAACAATGTCTGGCCTGCCAAGATATACCAGCGGATGCTGCAGTGATAGAAATGTTATGAAAATAAGCTGCCACTTTTTGATTAGATTTAATACCCATTTAACAAGATGGATCTTGCTATGTCAGTAATAGCCTGTAGGGGAGAACTTAATACTATTATTATTATTATTCTGTTAAGAGGACCTATTATTAAACTGTACTCCCAAATACTGTCTTCATGCTAATAGATGAGTGTGTCTCTCAAAGCCCTCACCAGAGATGCTGATTTCTTCATCAGATGGCTATTAATTCAGAGAATAAGAGGCTCAGGAATGCTCCCCTACACGGGACATCTATACCTATCTCCTTCTCCCAAGGCTCAGCAATCCCCATGGAAGAAAGGACAGAGAGAGTGTAAGAGCCAGAGGTCATAGATGATTGTTGTAGTAACACAGTGTTTTCTGGGTAAGAAGTGACTGTTGCATGCCTGAACTTCTAGTGACTGTGACTGTACGTGCACAGCCTGTGCAAGATCAAGCTAAGCAAAAAGCATGGCTAGGAAAAGTCTTGTGAAGCTCCACCCTTACCTGAGAAGATATTGGCAATTAATGGTTGCTGGGACTGGAAGAGACAGTTTTCTTCGGGGATGTGACCCATGAGAGTGTACTCAAGTTTTATTAGATGTCTATATGCCCAAACATGTATGTTAGCCCTAAGTGAATATAGTGTTAGTTTATTAGGCTTTGTTGCTGGTTTTGGTTTTTTAGAGCATGTGAACTTGGGAGCAAAATGTGGTAGGGTGAGAGGGAAGGAATTGGAGTACAGGGAATGTCAGATGCAGGATAAATTTTGTAATTTGCTTTTAAAAGCATTAACATTTAAAAATAAAAATAAATCTTTTAAAAAGTAAAAGTTACCCCAGCTGTCACTCCTTCCGTCTTTAGGGACAGTGCCAGCTGTGACCTATTGTATTGGAAATGTAAATATCTGTCCCTCTGGTCTTCTGTGAGTCAGCTTGGTTCAAGGTTCACTGTACAGCAGTCTGAGAATGTAATCATGATGTCATTGCAGGCTAGCTTCTCCTGCCCATCCGCCCACATAATTTCACCATGGACATTATTCCATGGGACACAATTGTTATGTTTAAGAATAGTCTTCATCCGTCTCCCACACATTATGCTGTTTTACTCTGAATGACAGAGAAATATTGCTAATATGTAAACAAATCCTACTATTTCAGACATTTTGCTAAGAACTTCTGATTCATTCACTCATTCAAACTTCAAAACAGTGTAAAGTAAGGCTGGTTATGATGATGCACACCTTAATTCCAACATTTAAGAGGCAAGAGATAGGCTGATCTGTACAAGCTAAAAGTCATCCTGGTCTACATAGCCAGTTATAGGTCAGCTAAGGTTACATAGTGGGACTATGACTGGAATGAAACAAACAAAACAATAACAGCAACACAAACTTATATAGGGTGAAAATTTCTATAGGCAGAAGCTTTTATTCTTCCAGCAGCTCCCAAACGAACACACAGAGGCTTAATAATTATAAATGCTTAGCCAGTAGCTCAGATTTATTACTATCTAGCTCTTACATTTTAAGTTAACTCCTATTACCTATTTATGCTCTGCCATGTGGCAGTACATTTATTAATGTGGTACATTCATCTTCTGCTACCTCTGAGTCTGGTTGGTGACTCTGAGCTCTGCCTTTCTTCCTCCCATCATTTTCAGTTTGGTTCTCCCACCTAACTTTATCCTGCCCAGCTATTGGCCAGTCAGCTTCTTTATTAATCAATGCGAGTAATACATATTTACAGTGTAGAGAAGGATTATTCCACAGCATTTTCTCCCTTTTGTCTAGTTAAAAAGGAAAAATTTTAAACTTAACATTGTAAAACTATATAATAAACACAGTAACTATATACATGCTGATAAGAATTACAGTAACAAAGTCCAGCCCATTTGTATCTATGAAATTCAGAGAAAATACTCTATTACCTATCGTATTTTGGTGAGTATAAAGTTTTGTATCTAAATCACTTTACATCTTAACTTGCATTACCAACCCCAAATTATCCTTTTATGTCTCTCAGCTTTATACACTTTATATTTCTTTTGGGATTTTTTTTCTGAATTTGGTAACAATAAAAACTGTAACTATCTAGTCTTCAACTCATCAGAGACCTGAGAAGGATGTATAATATTACCTGGATAAACAGGAAATACAGAATAAACAACTTTCCAAACAAAGAAGTTATAGAAACAGCTGGTTGCCTGAGCAGTCACCCAATGCTCCTTTGTAACATTGGGGCACCTATCTTTGGCCTATAGGCCTAGGATATATGACAGGCTTTTCTGTGAAGCAGGATTTTTGAAGGACTGTCCCACATTGTCTTGGCAAAGTTTAGTAGTCACTTTCTTTTGTGTCCTGTTTGTCTAATTTTGACAGCATATTGTCAGCAGTTGAGGCAAGGGCATTTCTTGCCAGGTAGCTTACTTTTGTCACAAAGAAAGTAAACTCCATGTGGAGTTTCTTTGATGCCCATTATCTTCTCTGAAGTAGACAGGTGCTGCCAGGAGAAAATATGTCTCATTGTCATAAAAAACCCTTAAACTATTAAAACATCTAAACTGCCATATTTTGTAGATCTCTAAAGTGTTTGAAGAGCACCTGTCTATCTAAACTATATCTCTGTTTGACCTTGAAAACATACTTAACATGACTATAAGTTTGATTCTGACAGGTGACTATTAACCTGCATTTCTTCATTATTCTAAATCATTTGTAATAATATCTTTCAAGGATAAGAAAGTTACATTATATTGTTAAATAAGTTGTATAGGTACAATACCCTGAAGAATAGAAATGTACGTACTGTTCTAAAAAAATAACCTTAAATTTGTATCAATATACAAAATTATCATAAACAAGAGTAGAAACATATATACAGTATAACAAAAAACCCTCAACTTTGTACCAATATACAAAAACCCATATCATTGTAAAATATCTAAAACTGGCAGTTGATTTTTAGTTTAACAGTAGATTCAATAATCTACCTTTTTATCATATCATTTCTATATCACCCTTCTTTCCTTTTCAAAACAGAATCCATGAATCAAATATCCTTTGTTCAGCTTTTTTCCTGAACATTACCAATAACAACTTGTAACCAACCCCTAAACAGTGACATATATCCATAGCCAATTGAGCAGCCAAATCTCCCCACATCTTAAGAATTTGGGTTTCATGTTTTTAAAATTTACTACCTATTGTCTGTGAGCAACAGCATCTTTAGGGGATCCAGAAAAGAAAATTTGGATGATTTTCAAGTCCTAGGAAAGTAGCTGTATCACTTGCTGTCCAGTCTCTGTGTAATGGGAAAATATTGGGCTTATTTCAAGTTCAAGTTCTGGCTAGAGTAGTCTATGAGACTTGACCATCTAACTTAGTCACCTTGAAATTGTCCTGAGCAGTTTGTATTCCAAAGTGATATTTGGGTGGTGTTTGTCAGCTTAGTGCTTTTACCACAATCCAGGTGGAATCTTCACGTGGGTCCCCATCCTCCTTTTAGATACTTAAAAGGTTACTGTAAGGAATGGTCACATTCACTGCAGTAAACTTAAACATGTTAAATGTAATATGCAACAGATGTCAAAGATGTTAAAGGACTACAATTATTTGTTATGTACCTCCAGAGTATAAAATTTAATTCCTAGTTACCCAATAGAGAATCAAGCCTGGAATCATGTACAAAAGCTAGATGAAGCCTTTTTCTAGAATTAGTTAGTACTCTATATGACCATTAATATCAAGACAAAGGTTTAAAATTATATGTATATATGTATATATACATGTATATAAAGGTATATATATATATATTTCATAAATTTTGAGATATATATACCTTAAGAAAAGTTTTAAAGCTCTGTGTTGGGCCATTGGGCACCATTTGTAGGTAGAAGTTTTTTTTTTGCCAGCAGCTCCCAAATAAACACACAGAGGCTTAATATTAATTATAAATTCTTGGCCAATAGTTCAAACATATTACCAACTAGCTCTTACATTTTAAGTTAACCTATATTCCTTATTTACACTCTGCCATGTGGTGGTACCTTTATTAATGTGGCATGTTCATCTCCTGCTCCGTCTGTGTCTGGTTGGTGATTCTGGGCTCTGCCTTTCTTCCTCCCATCATTCTCAGTTTGGTTCTCCCACCTAACTTTATCCTGTCCAGCTATTGGCCAGTCAGCTTCTTTATTAACCAATGAAAGTAATGCATATTCACAGTGTAGAGAAGGATTATTCCACAGCAAATTACTATTATTATCTTTTTTTTCAAGTGAACTTTTTTCTCCTAAGAGAATTTTATCAATTGCACAGGTATGCAGCAATGAGACAGCAAAAATAGGTTTGAAAAATGTCTGCTACAGAGCAGGCATTACATCTTTGGTTACTCAGTAACTCTATCCCTCACTTCTCTATAACATAGATTGAAGAACCGAAAAGGATCATGTGGCTTTGCAGATCAATATAGTATTTAGAAAATTAGATTTTGCCACATATTTACATTCTGAAGAAATTTCTTTTGCAAAACATATCTCTCATTTTAAACTTATATTCATTCAATGCCACACTTAACATGTTAGATATGAGTTAACTGTTAGCTTTGGAGAAAATGAAAGTTTTGGATAATTAATTATATGCAAAGGAATTTGTGTCTATTAATGAGGTGATTTTTCTTGGAATCAGCAATATTGCAGTGAAATTGTATGCCATTAATTAGTTAAATGTTTATATCTATTCTAAATATTAACTGGAATTTTATCTTTTATGCTTAGAAAGGTGAAAAGCCCAATTCTTTTATAGTTTAAGGGTGTTTCAAACATAATTGGATAAGTTACAGACTGATTATATCTACTGAGAAGAAATGAACTGTTAACTTTTTAAGTAGTTCAACTTAAAATATTTTCTTCATTAAGTACAAATAAATCTAGTTTTACCTTAGAAACCTTTTAAGGTAGACAATCCATGTTCTAGTTTTCTTCTTTGATAGATGAACAACAACTTTAATATCTATTTGTATATACATATAATATAGCTGAGTTTTCATAATTTTTGTTTTCTTATTGTAATTGTGAAATAGCTGATGTGGAGTCATTAATTTCATGTTTTTCAGACAGATAAACTGTATGTATATCAGACTAAGATGATCTACAAACAAAGTTTATCGGATCAAGCTTTTTTCTCACTGGCATGAACATGCAATGATCCCCTTCTCTGAGTCAGTCCCGTCTTGTTGCCACATTTTTGAGATATAATACTTTTCTTTCCCTTTCATCAGCGTGTTTCCTGAAAAAGAACCATGGTTGATGAAATTGTTTTGAAAGCAGGTAAGCACTACACCTAGATGATTTGCAATCAGAATCTTTTTGCCCATGCGAGGTTGTCAATGCAATTACAGGTCCCCAGAAATCCCCCTCACTGGAACATTGTACTGTTGTCGTCACAGATAGGAGGTTTCAGGATCATTACCCAGTGTCCCTCCAACTCACAATACGTGTTGGAGAAAACCTCTCAGTTTCCATGATGCTGAAAGCTGCTCTTTTTGCTATCCTTATTGCATTTTTTTTCAAATGAAGTTGTTTATCAAAGACTCACTCTTGCTCCTAACTGCGTCTTTCTCCCTGTCATATCCTTTAGGAACATAAAAGTTCGAACACTGCTATGAGAGGCAATATAGCACAGTAATTAAAAGTATCCAGAGAGAATTGAATTTGAGTCCTACCTCCCATGTTCATTAATTCTGTGACTTTGAGAAACTATTCAGCTGATATGGGTCAAATGGGCTTGTCCTACCTACCTCAGAGGGTTACAAGGACTGAAGGAGGCAATGTATGCATGTGCTTAACCACGGAGCTTCTAGTCTTTTATTTTAATGCAATTTAAACTCCTCATTAGACTGCTACGAGAGTGGCCATTTGGCTGCTTCCTACCTCCAGGCTAGAGCTATTGATGGGGAAGATTATTTGGGAAGGAGCAGAGCAGATGGAAAAGAGCAGATGTATCAAAGTCGAGGTTTAAATAGGGATTTACCAGAGAGAGCATTAGTTTGGAGATTAGGGCAGGATGAGGAAGGGAGGCTGAACGAACGGAACTGAAGTCTGAACCCCATGAAACATGATAGAGGCTACTGTTTGCTGAGATGGAGACCACTGTAAGATGATAGTAGAGATTATAAATTACACTTGGGGCCTGTGGAATACTACATTTTCCTCACATATTTATCTAGATCAGCAGTTTTCAACCTGTGAGCCTTGAACCCTTTTGAGGGTCAGATAAGAGATATCCTGCATATCAGATGTTTATTTACATTATGATTAATAACAGTTGCAAAATTACAATTATGAAGTAGCCACAAAATAATTTTATGGTCGGGAGTCACCATAATGTGAGAAACTGTATTAAAGGGTCACAGCATTAGGAAGGTTGAGAACTACTGCTCTAAATGAATTAACTAGGCAGGTAAATTAGTAGTTTGTAGCATCAAGTAAAGAAGTAGTTTTTAAAAAAGTAGAAAAATCCTGAGAAATATTTTGATAAATACCCCCCAACACAAATCCTAAAATTCATGTTGAAGCAAAAGCAATCCTAAATTGTTAAAGCAATCTAGAGCAAAGTAAGTCAACACTCCATTTCTCACAAGACCTAACTTCAACACATAATACGGAGCCATGGTAACAAAGCCAACAAGGGACCACAATAAAACCAGACATAAAGACCAGGGTAACAGAATTATCAGTCCACCATTAAACCACACACATTTAAAGCCATCTTATTATTGACAAAAAAATATCAAAACACAGACAAAGGTAGCAAAAACAGAGGCTGCATCCTTAGCAAGTGATGCTGGGGAAACTGGATACCCGTGTTCAGACTCAAAATGTGGTGCCCTCTCTGTGCAAAAAGTGTTTCCAAATGAATCAAGCAGCTTTGTGTAAAATCTGAAACTCCGAATTTAGCAGGAACACTACAGAATATTGGCATTAGCAATAATATTTTTGAACCAGACTTAAGCACTGGGAACAAATGCAAAGACTAACAAATAAGATTCCACAATACTAAAACATTTTTACATTAAAGGAAACAACGGAATGAAGTGATAGCCTGTAGAATGGCAAACATGATTTTTCAGCTACTTGAAAGGTTATCATTATATAAAAATGACACAGACCTGGGACTGTGATGTGGCTCGGCAGGTAAAGCTGCTTGCTGCCAGAGTTAAATCCTCGGGACATATATGGTGGAAGGAGAGAACTGACTTCCATAAATTGCTCTTTGACTGACACATACATGCACCACTACATGTTTATGAACACATGCACACACTCATATGCATCTATACACACACTAAATATTTTAAGAGAAAAGGCAAGTTGCAATAAATAGTAAATAATAATAAATATAAAAATGAAAACTGAAATAATTACAATCAAACAATCCTCACAAGAAATGAGCAAATTATTGAAATAGACACTTCCTAAAAGAAGCATAAATGCTACATAAATAGATGAAAAACATTTATTATCATTAATTATTGTTGAAATACAAATCAAACTTCAGTGAGATGTCATTTTACACAAGTCAACAAGTCAGAATGTCTGTTTTCAAAAAACAAACTAAACCAAAAACAATGGCAAGAATGTTGAAAAATTAACACTGATATATTAGTGATGATAATTTAGAATTATTGTAGATGTTATGAAAAGAGTGTTGAGATTCCTCAAAAATCTAAATCTAAAAGAAATAAACCTATACATAAACACACACACACTCACGCACACATGTATCTACATATATATCACTTCTGAGTATAAATCCAAAGGAAAAGAAGTTAGTGTATAAAAATATACTTGTACACACATGTTTATTTTGGCATTATTTACATAGTTAAGATATGGGACAAGCCTAGATATGCATCAAGGAACAAATGAACGAAGCAAGTGTGTGTGCGTGTGTGCGCACGTGCACACACACACATCATGAAGTATTAGCAGCTATAAAGACTTGCCAATCTTGTCTTTTGTAGAAATATAGGTTGAATTGCAGGACATCATATTAAACCAAAGAAGCCAGATACAGACAGACAAATCTCACATGTTCCCTTTTATATGTGGAAACTTAAAAGCAAAATGCAAGTTGAAGAGAGCTAACTGCGAACTGGAAGGGTATGGGGAGGAAAGGAAACTGGGGTCTGATGGACATAGATAGAGATTGGCATGTCACATTATTGTTAGTAAGTTAAGAAGTTGAAAATATTTGTTTTTGTTGTTTTATCAAAATTATTCATTTTATGACTGGTTTTTAAAATCAGGCATCATTCTTGGATCTAAGAAGAGTGATTTGAAATATATCTATCTCTATCTCAATCTATCTACCTATCTATCCATCTATCTATCATCTATCTGTCTATCATCTATCTATCTATCTATCTATCTATCT
>LOJH01019678.1:0-20837 GCA_001685095.1 Ellobius talpinus | reverse complement strand
GATGATGATGATGGTGGTGATGATGGTGATGGTGATGATGGTGATGATGACGATGGTGAGATGATGATGGTGATGATGATGACAACTCCAAGTCAATTTTCTAAAGCAACCATGAATGACTGATCTGGTATCTACAGGGGCCTGAAAAATTGTAGCTGTCTGTGCAGGTGAGCACTGCAAGGAAGGACCTGAAAGCCAGAGTCCCAGTGTCAGTCACTGTACTTGCTGGATGTGTCTGTCTCTGTTACCTCTGACCTGGACTGTCACCCTGAAGACAGATTTCTGATGAAAACCAGGGCCTGTCTCACACCCAGGGTCTACTTAATCATCTTGCCAATGAGAAATCCAACTGTACCCTACTGGGGCCTAGTTACAAATGTATGCCTTTGAAATGAATGCAGTCTTAGGAAAACACCAGATTAAAAAGCCACGCTCCTGAGGACAAGGCTCCCATTTCATTTATGTGGATGCATAGAACTGTACCCAGGAGTACATCATTTTGGAGAGGTAGATATTCTCATCTTCAAATCCACAGCAAGAGTTGGAGAGAGGCTCTGGTCATCAACCGCACAACCCAGAACCATGGTCTTCCTCCTCCTCCCCCTCCTCCTCTCCTTCTTCCGTCTCCTCTCCTCCTTTCTTCTCCTCCCTGTCTTTTCTTCCTTCACCTTCCTCCTTCCCTCCCTCTGACTCATATTTAAAGTAACTAAAGCAGCCTGGTGATTGGGATGCCAACTCGGTTCTTAGAGTTGAAGTGGAAGCCAGGGAGCCTGCCCTTCGTGTCTTCCGGCTCCTTTCCAGGTAACCCTCTCAGAGTCTATGGATATACCTAACAGCTACTGCCTTGACTCCGCCAGGAATGGCTGGTTTACTACTCCTCACCACTTTTATGTATTTATTCAGTATCAGAAAGGATTCTGTCATTTTATTTTATTTATTTTTTTCAAAAGGTAAGCTTTAACTCCAGGGCTGGGTAATTTTCCTTTGTCCACAAGGCATTTGAAAGAGTCTCTTTGTCCTCAGAAATGGCACCAAGCCCCGGGAGGTAATCTCTTCTTTGCTTCATGCAGTCTTTCTCCCTGAGTTTTCAGGGGCTTCCTCAGCTCCTACAAGTAGAAATTTGGACACACTGGAGTCTTTCCTTGGGCTCCTGGGCTGGGGGGATGCTGTCACTCAGGGGCTTCTGTCAGTAGCACAAGTTCTCAGAGGTCAGAGGCTGTCTCTGGTAAGCTGATCTCCAAACAAATTTACCAGAGTGCAGCAGGGAGAGTGGAGCTAAAGAAGCAGGGAAAAACACAAGCTGCCGGCTGCTTAATGCGTCCTGCTTAGGGGAGACAGGGTCCCGGTAGAAGGCCCATGGGACTCAAGTGATGAAAATAGGATCTCAGAACACAAGAATAAAAAATGAGTCAAAAACTTTCAAGCCAAAGCCGCAGCTAAAACAGAGGGAGATCAAAAAAACCAGAGGTATGCACAAAAAGAAAACCCACGCCTGAGAGTGGAGAAAGGCTCCTTCCCCACTCAGAAGGCCGGGCTGTTCTTTTCCACAACAGACCATGGGGGGGGAAAGTATGGAATTTGAGTGAATCTCATAACAAAAGACCAAACAAAGGAAAATCAGAGAAATGAAAGAGGAAAGTGTAGAAAATTGTTTATTTGGTTCATATAGAGAACACATGGAGACACAAAGACACACATATATAAGTAATACATGAGTATACACACACTCACACACACACACTCACACACACACACACACACACACACACACAGTCTTACTCTGTACTTCTGCCGCTACCTGCAGAATTCTACTTTTGCTTGTGGATGACTTCCCAACCTGCTAAACAATTTTAAGTTGTACCCAGCTCTGGGAGCTGGGCAGATCTATGTCAACACACTAGTACCTGCCAGAGTTGTAAGAAGAATTTGTGAACAAGACATCTGAGGAATACATTGGTCTCTGCTTGAATTCGAAGACTCCCAGGAGAGATCAAAGGACTATATCAGGGCATTTAGCAGCCTTGAGAGGAGGAGAGAGGGTAACCTGTCTCCTCAGCACTACCCTTGTTGCCCCACCCCCTGGCACATGGCAGGGACATTTCATTCCACAGCATGACTTGTAACCAGGCTTGCAAAACACCTTGTTTTTGCCGAAAGAATTCTCTAGTGCCAAGGATCATCTTGTAATGATTTCATTCGTTTTTGGAACCAAATGGAGAATTCTGGGCAAGGAAATATCATGCTATTATTGCTTGTTTACTAATGATCAGACAATGAGATACATGATGTTTATAAAAAAATCATATATAAAAGCACTTTTATGCCTATATGTGGATATATGAAAGGAAGGGTCTCTGAATGAAGAAAGGGGATGTTTCCAAAGGGAGAATGTGAATGGTAGAACAATGTCTTCATAATTTTGAAAGTGGCTTCCAGAAGCATCCTGATTTTCCTGGCCCCTATTAATAGCTGCTAAGAGCCCCAAATTTCTGTCTTCCGCACAAAAAACTCATGAAAGAGTTTGGCCCAAAATTGACATCAGCAAAGTTCCACAGTGTCGAGACTTTGAAGACCATGATTATGGTATGATGATGAAAGCTAGCTTGAGAGAGCTTATTGACATTTGATATCTATGAATTATTTCAGTAATAGCATAATAGAAAGCCACTGATGATTTGATATATGACAGTATATGAACCTCTGGAAAGAGATTTAAGTTCAATCCCTAAGTCCTTATCTTTACCAAGCTATTCTGTCTTAATTTTCTGCTCCTATATCCCTGTTTATTTTGGCTTTGGCCTCGGTTAAAGATTATCATCATTAATATCAAACCAAAACAGTTTAATTACAAATAGACCTAGGATTTCCTTGGAAACCCTAACATATCATCTATAGCTCTGGAGGTCACATGAACTCTTTGGAAAATATTTTCTCTATTTAAAGAAGAGGCTCCCATAAGCAACCTCACTCTAAACATTTCTCAGGTTACCCAGCTGAGAAAGGCAGGATTTGGTTTGCCAAGACTGAACAAAATCCATCAACGAGAAAAGACCATGAGCTGATAGACGCATTCTGCTGCAGAATAGTTCATGATAGAAATCTTATTGTAAATATAGTAATTCTAAGGTAAATATGTTTCCCTGATCAGTTATGATATGCCAATTGCACAAAATTCAGTTTTTGAAAATATTGGCATAGAAGCACATTTTAGGGCAAATCCTTTGGTTTTCAAAAAAAATCATAGATATATCGTATGTATGCTTAGTAAAGACAGAGACCACCCAGGTATAGTTACCCATGACTAGTAAATGCTTTGGCATTTATTTTTGAAAGTTATGATATAATTTGGAGTTTGCTAGCTAGCTGCTCAGAAACAATTGTCTAAGAGATCCAAATAATTCTACAGACTATAGATGTCCTTGCCCCTTTTCCAAGGCTTCTCTTTCTGGACACAAAGTAGTCCAGGGCATAATCTTGCAGCTACTAATATTTCCCTGCTTTTGAATCCTGACTTTATACTCACCAGATGAAAAGCTTCCACTCCAAGAAGCCTCTGAAATAGCAGTAACAAATGCAGTTCTCTCTGGTTACGGTCAGATTACATTAATGCAAAACTAGGATGGCTCATCCTCTTGCTCAGGATGATTACTCTCCTTAGCCAAAGCCAGCAAAGGCAAGAACCTGCGGTGTTGGGTGATATACCTCTTGTTTGCCAATTTGAGATTTACTAATACAAAATAAAAAGAATGGTATGGTTGTCAGTCTGTGTCTTCTTGACTCAACACTCAGCATGTGTTGTCTTGGTGAATTTTCACAAGCCCACGGGGCACAGAGAACCTTCCCTCCCTTAGTTTCATAAACAAGGTATGGGCACTAAACGGGAGAAGGGTTGGTTTGGGTTGTACAGGAACAGCCTGGATTTGGTTTACACAGAGTCCTCACAGAGACCCAGTAATATGGAGCACAGCCACCTGCTCTCTCTCAAAGCTTTCAAAGGAATTACATGCCAAAGTCAGTCGCCTCAACCGAACTTTCTGAATGTTGAAGAATTTTAGAAGAACCCAGATTTTTCATATACTCAGAAAATAAATTAGTCAAACAAAAGTATACCAAACTGCAGTAACCAAAATCTAAAATGATTCCAAACTTTTTTTTCTTTTTCTGTTGACAATCATGCTCAAAACGTTTCTGGGTTAGAGAGACTGAACCTCAACATTTATGTAAATGTCACAAACTGAAAATTCAAGCATTAGACAGAAGGCATGGTTTAGTAGAAACTGCATGCTTTCTCTTTACGTCCCGCTGTGTTTCTTGGTGGTCGTTTTTTTCTTCCTCTGAGGTTACAGGATAAACAGACGCAGCACACGTTGTAAAATCTTCATGTCGTAGAGCTCCTGGGGCTTCCGGGCCTCTGGGGCTTTGCTGTTTGGTCCAGCTAAGAGGTTTCATGTGTGTTGTTATCTTTAGCTCCCAAGCATTTAACCTATCTCTTGAAGCACCGCCCCCCTTCAAAGACACCCACCCCTCTTCAAGAGACAGATTGTTCTTTTCTTTTATCTTTCTGTTTGGAAAATAAACTCAGGCCAAAGAGCACTTGAAGATATTTCAGTCTGCTGGGGGCTAGTCTAGTTCAAGAAAACTGGTAATCAAGTCATAGGCCTTGGGTACCTCAGATCTGCACTTGGAAACAGCATAGAACACCAAGGAATAGAAAAAATATAATAATTTAGGTTGAATTCATTCAACTTCTAGAAAAATGAATGAATAAATTTTAGGACTTTTAAAATTAAATATCAGAGTAAGCAAATCCTACCCTTATTACCAACTATAGAATAGTAAGAAAAGAAAAAGCAAAAGAAAAGAAAGATAGGAGAATAGAGATGGTTTCTGGATATTTCCTTCTATTAAAAACAAGTACAGGATCTACATGGAATATTAATGAGCCCAGTTTAATTGAGTCTCCGACCCTAACATTCATTTTCCTCCCTTTAAGTTAGACTGAGAGAAAGGTCCCAAATAACTGGACACATGTTTTATCTAAATTAAAATATGGCTGTTCTTAGTTTTGTACACATGCCCGCATGTTTTTCTTTTTCCAGTTAAATCAAGCTAAGGCCACCTCTTTGTACACGTAGAAACGTATTAATATTTTAATATTACAATACCAGGAACTTCACACAGTTTATATACAATGCTTAATTCCACATTTAAAACATAGTCTTTAGATTTGCATAAAAACGAAATTACTAAGACTATTTACAAAAGTACATTAAACACCATTCGGATTAAACGTTCCCACTTGGATTTAGACAGGAATGAACTTCATTTGCAACTGACACCAAAGGGTCATGTGACCATAATAAAAGTTAAGATGCTATAAAAACCAACCAAATTAAAAACAAAGTTAGGGTTCTAGAGCTAAGCCACTAGCGGTTCCAAATAATAATAATCGTATAATAATCATATTAAAAGCCCAGGGGCAAAGGACTTTCACTTGAGACGGCTAAGGGGTTCTTTGTGTGTGTGTCTCATAAGCTTTCATAAACTCTGGGGTCCGTGAGCCCTAACCTAAATGATTAGCCCATAAGAGGTCTTCCTGTTGAGTGAAGAATGTCCCAAATGCTGGCCGAGTTACTTCTCCACCACCTCCTCCACACTGGGGAGTTTGCGTTCCTCCGAGGAAATGCTGTCCACTATGGAAGAAAGGCACTGAAGACTGCTGGTGGCTGAGGCATCCAAGCTTGTTCCTCCTAAGTACAAGGGGCGGAAAAAAAAAAAAAACACCACAGAGCATATAGCAACCCGCAGCTGTGTCCCACAAAAGGCCACAAAGACGGCTCAGGAATACTGCGTCCATGGGAGCAGAAAACAAAACAAAACAAAACAAAAACAAAACAAAAAAATAGGCTCTGGACATTGACAGTGTATCTCTGAGCCCCTGATGAGCGCTGAGCGCTCTCTGCCTCTGCTTGGCCAGAGCATCCCTGTGCTGAGCCGGATGCTTCCAGTGCAGCCCAGTGCCCTTTACTTTACATTACCTTCCTTAGTAGCTATCACGAGCCCCCTGGAATGATCCGAAACACTTGGCCACTGGGGGCTGCAGGTGCGCAGGAAATCCGCACCCTCAAGCTGGAAAGAAAACCAAAGCAACAGATTAAGAAAGAAACAAATTCCGGGGGGAGGAGGAGAAGGCTTGGGGGTGTCTCCCCTGCTTCCTTGGGCCGGACCGCATTTCCTGCTTAGGGCAGGGGCTCGGTCTTCTTGGGTCACTGGGGTTCATTAGAGAGGGAGCAGGGCGGGAGGGCTGGGCACAAGCAGGTGGAGGTTAAGGCCTCATGAAGGCATTTAATCCGTCTTTACACTTCCCTGCTCTGGCAGCATCTGGGCTTACAATTTCTTGCTTGGGTCTGTAGCTGTAGGGGTCCACCCCCAGCTCCTGCATCTTCTCTTGCTGATCCAGCCGGTGCAGCAAGTCTTGGAGACGCTCAATGTAGCTGATGGCACTCCGCAGAATCTCTACTTTGGGCAGCCTCTGGTTGGGGTTGGCCACAGTCCGACGCTTCAGGGCCTCAAAGGCCTCATTGATTTTCTTTAGCCTCCTCCTTTCGCGCAGGGTGGCAGCTTTCCGCCGATCTGTGGGGGCAGATTTTCTCTTGCAAGTCTTGCAAGCCCAGATCAGACACTGACCCGGGCAGTGGGAAGGTTGCAGGCCCGGGGGCGCCAGTACGTGTTCCTCTCCACTGCTGTCGCTCCCAGCTTCCTGGGGCAGTTGGTCCTGGCAGGGGGACAGGGTACCATCACTCCCTGGATACAAAGGAGAGCCCTCGGCCACTTCTAATGGCTGCAGAGTCACATTTTCTCCATCTAAGTAGAAGAAATAGGAGCCAGTTTCAAAAAGGTCCATCATCATGTTCTCCTCCTTGGCCTCTGACTGATCTGAACTGGGTGATGGACTCAAAAACCCAGAGGAGCCACCCAGATGGCATTTAATTAGTGCGGTGACATAAGTCGACCCAGCTTTATATATAGTAGCTCCTGAAACTCAATCCAACTTCTAGCTGTCATGAAGCATCAGTCTCCCAAAGTGATTACAGCTAGCGCTCACTAGAACATCTAGTTTGAAAGAAAACGGAGAAATGTCACCTCTCGGAGCGATGTGACAGTCCACATGACAAACAGGTTAAAACAAAATACACAGAGAGAGTCACATCGCCGAAAACATCCATTTTGTGCTTCCATTTTGGACAGTTTACACATGAACCTGCTAACCAGGCAACTTCAAAACAACTGGGGATTAACACTGCTCGGTTCCCCTCCCTCCAGGGTTCATCTGAATTCTAAGTATAGACTCATGATGAGAGATCTCATAGGCAATAGCCATTGCTCCAAAATAGCCTCATTAATATTTCCAGTGTGGTTCGGCTCTTTTCTCTGTTCTGTCTGTCAAAAAGATGCCATCCCTGTGATTATAACCATAACAAGTGCTTCAAAGGTTACACATGACTTTCAGGCCTCAGCCTCAGTAGAAGAAGGTAAACAATCTCTTTCCTCTCTTTTACTAAATCTGTAAGATGAGGTGGGTGTTGGGGTGGTGGTGGTGCCTGAAGGGTACTCATGTCCCATGCTACTGTCTGAAATGACTCGGGATGCTTCCATGGTGACCTTCCGGGGCTACTTGTTATTTTAGAAAGTGGTAACTAAAATCTTAATTCTGCTCCCTTTCCCAGTTGGAGCAATAGCATATGCAGCTAAGAGTTAACTACAAGAAAGAAAATGCATGTAACAATGCACTCAGAATAGCTGTTAAAAACAAGCCACGAAACACTTGCTTGACATTTCAAGTGTATTTTTGGCCTCATCCCAAGTGCATTTGTTCTGCATCAATTTTTATTCGTGTTCCTACTGCCCACTGACTCCCCTAAGTTGTTTGCTAGGATTCAGATGAAAAAGGAAGCAGCCATGGCACATATAATGAAACAAATGTTTTTTATTGCACTGTGTCCATAGTCTAAAACACACACACACACACACACACACGGTTCCCAGCCCAAAGGTGAAATGTAGGAAGCCCCCAGATTTTAAAGAACTCTCTTTCGGTCCTAGTTGGGTTGGGATTTATTTCTCTGCTTATGGATAAGTGCTATTTGAACTACTTCAAGATGACAGGGGTTGCTTTAACCAGTTTAGGTAAGGGTTCAATAAAATATTATTATACATATGACCTATGCAGCATGTAGTTGGGCAGTCAACATTAGTTATCACATTTAGCATACACTTCTGTTGGGGGCTAAGCTTTACACGGTCAATAAACTACAGCTGGGGCTTTCTTCTCTCTCTGGCTATTCTCTTCTCCCCTAACCCCTTGCTCCTCTTTCTTTCATTTTCTATCATTCCTGAAAATTCTGGAAGGAGTACCTTCACTACCAACAAGTAGCCACACTTTATAGTTAGTGCCTGAAAACCTGGTGGGAAGTATAAGGTCTTACTCTACCTCAACCACTGATGATTGTAGGCTATATTCTCTATGGCTTCCATTTTCAAAAACTAAACTAAATTAAATCAAAAAAAGAAATATAAAATCACTGTCATATAATTTTGGATTTAGTTAAAAATTTAACCCAGGATGTTTTGTTTATTCTGGAAGATAGCTCTTCAAAACCTCCATTGAGACCTGACCTTTGAATGCTAAGTTTGAGCAACTTGTCTGGTTTTATATATTTGCTGTTGTGTAGCTGTGTAATTCCTTATGAAGCCATAGAACCATATTTAGACTCTGGGTGGGAGAAAACACTAGGGAGACAAAGAAGAGCACAATACTTAAATTATGTTATTTCATTCAATTTCCACCAGCCACCAATCAAGATTAAGATTGCAGACTGAAGGCTGATGAGACTCGGGGTCTAATCTAGCTTTACATGTGGAAATGAGCTTTTGTTTTTAGTCACATGTTCTTTTGTCTCTTATACGTAGAAGACAACTTGAAAACTTAACTTTCAAACAGGGGAATCATATAATAATTAAAATAGTTTCCTAATTACTCTTTTCATAATTCTAACACTTCTATCTCTCTCACTAAATTTAAATCTATAGTAATTAATTACTTTGACAGAAGGACAGAAGTAGGAGAAGAAGGAAGACAAGAAATGGCCCGGGAACTGGGGTGGGGAAACTTAAAAAGAGTTTGCTCAAACTTAACAACTCAGTTTCTAGTAGTCTGTCCTTAAATGGATGTAACGGCAGAACATTCAACGTTTGTTATAAAAACGAAACTTTTAAAATTGTGAAATCACTTTTAAAATGGAGAACTATTAAGTAGGAGAAAGGAAAAGCTTGACCAGTAGGTACTGAGTGCAAAATGGACCAAGAGAGCCTGGTGTACAAACCACAGGCACCACAGACAATGATCGTGAAGTGTGTGTCACACAGAAGGGTCTGGAGAGAGGGCTCAGTGGGTAAACTGCTGCTGTCTGAGAACAAGAGCTGACTTCAGATCCTCAAAGCGCATGTAAAATGCTGAGCTAGGTGGTACATGATTGTAAGTAAGCCTGGCACTAGAGACGGTAGAGACAAGAGGTTCCCTGGGACTTGTTGGCCAGGCAGTTGAAGTATAAAAAAGTGGTTGGGGTTCTCTAGGTTCAGAGAGGGGGGCTTTTCCTTACAAAACAAACCAACCAAAGTAGGGAATGATAAGATATTAGAGGATGACTTTGTCTTACACACACATTCATACAAGTACACATGTGTTAGAATATCTTCTTAGAAGACATGTCAAAAGCTTTCATCATGAAGAAATGTTGAATGTTTAAGATGTTTAACTTGATTGAAATGCTATATAACTGTATATGTATCAAAGCACATCATATCACACTTACTATAAATTCAAAATAAAGATGTACATTGTATATAAAATACTTTTATTACTGGAATTAGTAGAGAAACAATACAAAAATATCACTATTAAAGAATCTCAAAGGATGGTCTGTAGAAGTGCTTTTTGGGCAAAGCCATTCCTAGAATCTGCTAACTTTAAGATGTATGAAGTAGAGTCGTCACACATCACAAACTTGCTAAAGAATGTGGGAGTTCTCACATAATCCTTTTATTTTATAGTCAGTGTAGAAATGTAGGAGCTGAGGATTCTAAATTATAAATAAAGAAGATTCAGAGAACTGGTGAATGGCTGCTAAGGGTGGCTTTTCTTCCCATCAAGTCAGCCTTTTCCTATTAAATTATTCCCTCCTAAATTGTGAATTCTTATCCTCACCATGGTGCAGAAAAATAGAATCAGTATGGCATGAACAGATTTCTGCTCTTACCTCCTACTTTACTCACTTTTTATTAACTTATTTACCTCTTGATTGTTGTTTTGGAAGCTGTAGAAGGAATGGGGAAGGAAGAATAAGAACATTCTAGCATGAGCAATAGATGTCCTTTTACATTAGCTCAGTGGGAAAATATGCACTGACCCCAAACAACTACCTAGTGTACTCTTGGAACTCGAATTGTTTATAAAATGTGAGAGGCTTATAATTGCAATTATGTTATTTCTCCGTAAAACATGAGGAAGTCATAAATGTTATCAACTAGCAAAAGAGGTTGGTGTGAATTCAAACCATCACATTTCTAAATAGTTAAAATACATCTTTAAAAAACTTGGAGAACATAAGTAGCAACAGGAATTAACATTGTCGTTAGCAACTCACTGAAAGAATCCTGAATTCATTCATCATAAGATCTTACACTAGGTGAATGGTAGAACATTTCCCAAGAGTTTGTCCTGTCATTTGTAATTCATTATTATTTTCAGATGCATTTCTTTTTTATCTTTCCCCAAAAGTTTGAAAAGAAGTCTAATTCTTGTCCAAGGAAAGGAGAAGAAAGAAAAGACTGTGGATAACTCAGCTAGCAGAAGAAGAAAAATGTTTTGGGTAACTTTTTGAGCAGAAGATTTTAACTATGCATCTTTAAGAACATAGAATATTGTGACAGGAAGGGAACAGAATCTTTGGAGCAAGACATTGTTAGGGTTTTATTGCCTTAGTTTTGGTTTTTGTTGTTATTGTTTGTTTGATTTTTTTAAGAGATCAAGTGGCATATCTGATAAATACCTCATAATTTTGATGTTAGCATTTGACATAAAATAATATCACACATACAAATAAACACACACATTGGTGCATAATATGCAGTGCTCACTCAGTGATTATCAATTTTCCTCCTTCATTCATGAGGCTTTAATTGAACTAATCATGCTAATCATACCAAATAGACTGTAAAGCCTAGTACAGAACCTGTTTGAGACAAATTTGGGGATTTGTTTGTTTTAAAGGTATCAAAATGAAACTATTACAAGTAGACACTCTACTAATAGTGTTTCATGTGTTTCTGCCCTTGTTAAAATTTCAGTTGACTGGAGACAATGACAGTGGCTAAATTCATAGAAATGAGTAACTCAGGAACTTTGAAGAAGATTGCAGTCCTTTCAGGGTGTGTGACAGTAAGGAGTCTCTGAGAAGTCACCGAGGTAGGATGACTTAGTGACAGAGTTTTAAGATGTTAAGTTGATATTTCTAGGAAGAAAAGAAACTTTTGGAAAACTGTGTTTTGGGGGGGGTGGTGGAAGTAAGAGGAAGTTCAAAGAACAGACTAACAGAGGGAAGTGGATGAGAGTTTGGTAGTGAAATTTCTGTTGTCTATCACTAGTGTTTGGGGCTAGATCATTAAATGACTAGATTCAAATAATCCCTTAGCTGAGAAGGTTGAGCTTGGGGCCAGTGATGAAAAGAAACAAAGGGAAACATGGGTAGAAAAGCACACAGTATGAAAGACAGGTCTGTAGAAACATGGATGAGTGGTCCCACAGAAGAAACGGGAGAGACGAGCCTGTCAGTAAAAGGCAAAACTCAGAAGAGCCATGCCTCAAATTGTGGACAGCAAGAAACATGAACCCTGGGCACCTGGAACTTACTTAAGCAGCCAGCAATGTGTGCTCAGAGATTCCCAAACACGATGGTAAAAATAGCTTTGCACTTAGACTGAGAGAACATTTGAGTCACTTCTGGGGACATGGGGGAGGGACCCAAACCAAGTAGAGGAAAAAAAATAGATAAATGAAAGGCCAGTCCTCTACACTTGAAAGGTATGCAAAGAAATGGGGTAGGATCTAGAGAGGTGGCACTTGAGTTGTGAAGTCTTTTTTGATGCCCAAAAGAAGGGGAACCTTGAAGCTGTTCTCCAGATCTTTCAAGAAGCACTTCACTGTTCAGTAGGAATAGGAGCACAGGTTCCTAAGAGCCAGTGTTCTTTATGCACCAGCCACCGGGCTGCTGTCCATCTCTTCTTTTGGAGGCATAATTTTCAGCAAGAAGATAATGGCTTCTAGCCAAGAAATGCTCATTCTCTTTCATCTGTGTTTCTGGATTTAAGGTTAAAAAAGATCTGTGAATCATGAGAAGTTTTCAAGGTTAAGTATTCCTTTTGTGTGAGTGACCCATCGACATGGGTTTGCTTAACGCTGAGTAGATGCCTAGGATGTGTGATAGAAAGCTCTGTAACCAGGGTGGTTGTGGAGCCATCAGAACAAGCTAGTTGCTGTATGTCCTAAAACATACTAAGGATGTTTCCACATATCCATTCCTTTAGGGGAGTACAGTGTGTACAATGCACTCAGAAAACTTTTCCTTTAAGAACTACTGAAGATCATGCATGTGAAGTTTGGTGTTAAGCTGGGAAATTCTAGGCCTTCTTTTGACCTTGAACAAGCAAGTTCATTTCTTCAAGTTTCAGTTAACTAGGGCTTAGGATGAAACATCACTTCATAAGATTGCTTCAAAGATTAAAAGAATTTTGTCAAAATAATTACACAGTGTCTAACACCCAGTAAGTTCACTATTAGTAGTATAGAATTATTTAATAGCAAATTAGAAAGTACAAAATAACTCTATCATCCAAAGAAATCATACAAACAGAATTTTATTTACTGTTATATGTAAATGTTATATCACATAATTTTTGCTTAACTGTATTGCCTCCTTAAACTATTACACAAATGCTTTTGTACAATGCTACATACAGCTGATATTTAAAATGTATATAGTGTATAGGATTTCTAGGTTGTCTACTTCTTTTTAAAAATAGAGTGAATTATGATATTTACAGTGTCCAAATTATGGAGGTGCCTGGTGTTCCTGTCTTGCTAAACTAAACAGATGTCTCTGGTATAGAATTGTTATCCACGTATTTTGTTACTGCCCCCCAACTGGCTGCATATGACATATTGCCCATTTTGGTTGGTGCTTTAATGCCGGTGTCAGGACCTACCGTGACAAATAGTCACCACTGTACAAACACACTGTTCCAGAAAGTGTCTCCACCAGCTTGGGAAATAGTTGCTTAATCATGTCCTACTATTCAGATATCCCACTGTTTTCCAAGGCAAGATATTCTAGCGTGCGGGCACTAGATATTAGTTTTTAGGTAAGCAATTTAAAAATATGAAAGGTTATAAAAAGTGTGATTGCGTACAATCTGGGAATTTGTGTAAGCATCAAATGGTGAGCGCGTCACTGATCACACAGCGACAGTATCTTCTCCGATTTTGCCATCAGCACTAGATATCGAGATGCTAGAACAGTTTTGCAGTGTACTCTCACAATAGAATAATGCTATTTTTTATTACACTGATGAAAGACATTTACGTCTATATTTTCTTGCAACTACGTGTAAGCTATCATGAGAAGTAAGGTGCCTAGGTCATTATCTAAGGTTTGAGACCTGCTGCTTTTCATGAGCATGCGCAGAGAAACAGTAACGTGTGCATGCAATTATACCTCATAAAGCATCTGTCATTTAATGCTGAAGAAGTATGAGTCAAAGGACTTTTATTAAGGGTTTTAAAGAAAAAAACCACAAAACACAAGGCTTATTTCGTTGTTTCCAAGTCTATCCCAAATGCAGTAATTTAAAACCAGGTCAAGCAAGAAGGACAGAGATGGGAAAGTGCAGCACAATGAAGATGGAGGGGAATGTGGTGACAACAGACAGTGCCATCCATGTCCTGAGTCACAGGCCATGTGTCCTAGCGTCTCTTCCCCTGTCACTCAGCCTACATATACAAAGTCTTAAGAAAAGGGTTTTGGATGAGCAATTTCCTAGTAGACAGAGTGTGGATCCACAGTACTCAAGCGTGCTCTGACCATCTGACCCAAAACTACAGAGCCCCTAGACCAGGGATTTCTCAACCTTCCTAGTGCTGGGATCCTTTAACACAGTTCCTCAAGTTGTGGTGACCCCCAACCATAAAATTATTTCATTGCTGCTTCATAACTGTAATTTTGCTACTGTTATGACTCATAATGTAAATATCAGATATGCTACCCCTGTGAAAGGGTTGACCCCCAAAGGGGTCACGACCCACAGGTTGAGAACTACTGACCTAGAGGAACATCTTTCTCAACTGAGTGTAACATGTTTTCAGGATATCATGATCTTTTTCTACTCTTTTAGATGTCAAATTCAAACACGGTCAATGGCTATAGAGGAAAAATGGAAAACAGAGGAAAATTCATAAAAGTGCATGGAAGAAGCTTTCTAGAATCTTTTCAAGAAGTAACTTTACCTGTTAAGAGGTGCCCCATAATCTGGACAAACTCAGAGAATGTAAACTGCAGTGCAATCACATGGACATATTTGGTTTATGAACATGATTACATTGAGTTAAACACAGTACATCATGTGAGCCACTCATAAAAGCCTTAGTGATAAATGCTTTTCATATAGTATCTTTTCTTTTATGTAATTTCTTCTAAAATATAGATGGAATATAAGTTATATTAAATATGTAATAAAATATAGATGGACTATATTTCAAATTTGCAATTATTCTTAATTCTTCGTTTTTGATTTTATTATTTTGTTCTGTTATGTTCTTTGAGACAGGGTTTCTCTGTATAGCTCTGGCTTTCCTGGAACTCTGTAGATCAGGCTGGCCTTGAACTCACAGAGATTCACCTCCCTCTACCTCCTGAATGTTGGGATTAAAGGAGTGTAACACCACCGCCCAGCCTGAATTATTCTTTAATCAGATTTAATAATCAAGAAAAAGGAAAAAAAAACTTTTTTACTTTGATTGCTGTTTTTGCAGAAGTTGGCAGAAGGGAGCTAATTAATTTCACACATTGCTCTTTAAAAAGGCTAAAACTCAAAACTCTTTAGTTCTGAATATTCTAAGTCATTTGGAAATACTCTGGTTCAGGACTTTCTTTTTTTACATGAGGTAGATGGCATTGCTTAAAAGGCATGGAGACTGAGGGCAGAAATCAACAAGGAAAGTTATCTGTGTGCTCATGAACACACTATTTTTTCTTTTTTTTATTTTCTTTTTTTTTTTCTGTGCAAATAAACATAGACCGTGAAGAGCAGAATCGCTAGATAAGACAGATTTTTCAGTAAGGTAAGCCTAAGGTATTGTTCATGCAAACGGGGATCTCTGAATGTTTTTTCTTCAAATCTACTCACTTTAAAATCCTCTTTTTTGACACTTAACATTAATTTTATTTCAATGGGACGATATGCTTCTCTAAGCTGCTGTGGAAATTTAAGGGTTTACCAAGGCTTTGATAGGTCTTCGTTGAAAATTCTTTCTGACATCAGAGAACATGACTGCAAGAGCGCGTCATAGCGTCATTAGCACAGCTTACCTCTAGTTCCACCCTGTGCTTTCAGAAAGGGAAACTTTGGGTGGACCTCTTAAAAGTAAAAAGAGAAAAATAAGCTAGTTCTCTGGATGAGGAGTCATGGCTTAGGAGAACAGTAAACCCATGCAAGAGCTTCGTTCTAAACCTGTGGTCACCTGCATGACGGACCTGGGTGCATCCCACAGACTCTGATTACAGTTTGTTTATAGATTTTATTTCTTCCTTTGGAAGCCATGTGCACTCACGTCTGTGCAAGTGAGCTTGTTTTACAGCGATGGCTGGGGTACAAACAGAACCCAGGCAGGGGGCTAATGATTGTATTCCTTATGAAATATGGTCAACGGTACCAGGTGTTTTATGAAATCAGAAAATTCTCTCGTTTTAAGGATAATAATAGGTGTTTAATAACAGTTGCAGATGCATACAGTATTTGGTAAAGAAATGAAGTCGCATCATCAAGTAGTTGGCCTTTCCCATGACACAACAAGCATTTTCCCTGTTAGTTTTTGTTCTAAGCTACTGAGACTCATTACGCCACAAAGAAGGAATGCAAGAATAAAGAGTGGCTTTGCGCTTTATCAATTTGTCATGCTATTCCTGGAAAAGTTTGTTTGAGCTTCGCCAAAAAGCAGCAATTATTTTATGGTTGGTGCATTGAAAAATGACTGCACTTGTGATGTTTGCCTGCTTTTACATTCTTTTTCCATTTTGTTCAGATCAATTAATACAGCTTAGTCTTTCAGAATATCTATTATGATTGAATAGCACTAAGAAAATATTCTCTTAAAAAAGCTCCATCCTTTCCAGATTTTAATTCTTTAATCTTACATATATGATTCTAAAATAACAAGACGTATCATGTTTCCAAACTGTATTTTTGCCTCTTTGAGAATTTGATATTTTTAATATTTTTCTAAAACTTTAATAACAGATTTTTTTCTCTAGTTTGATCCATGTCATTTTACCAAAACGCTTGTCCTTTTTTTCTGACTTTGAAGAAAATCCCAGGTTTTTCAATAGAATAAGTATCTTTTGAAGATTAAAGTCATGACTAGAATCAGCATGGGAGTGTATGATAATACCATAAGGCTATTTTTGGCAGTGTGACTTACTTAGTTTTATATTTTAGAAATACATTTTCATAGTAAGTATCTGAACCTGGAAAAAAATGAAGTGTGATCACAGAAAATTTTGTAGGATTAGTATAAAATTTTGTGAGGATGCAGGAATTTAAATCAAGCTTCAGTTGTGGGTAGCAGGATTGTGTTGGGACTCAGGTATTTCAGATGATCTACTAGAGTAAAAACAAATAATAGAGACAGAAACAAGGAGAGGAAGGAGGAGGTGGGAGAGAGAGGCCAGGAGGGGAAAAGTGGAACCGTAAGGCCATTTTTGAGGCCAAAATACACTACTATTTTACACTATATTAGGATAATATAAAAATCAACCCTTTAAAAAAGATTGTATGACCAAAATTAAAAATCCATACATAATTCACAATTGTCTTAAATATTCAATATGCCTAGTTTAACGTAAAATGGCTTTAGGTTTCAGTATCCATCTATCCATCCATCCATCCATCCATCCATCCATCCATCCATCCATCCNNNNCATCCATCCATCCATCCATCCATCCATCCATCCATCCATCCTTCTATCTATCTACCTAATTGATTTTGGTAATAAGGATTAAATCTAAGGCCTCTCATACTGAGCCAACTTCGAATAGGAAACACCTTTTAGATGACTTGCTTTCTTGAACCAAAACTGGTGAAAACATTAGTACATGAATCACAAAAAGCTGTGATCTACTCAATTGTCCTTCCTCCACAGTACATGTAAGGATGGCGTGTGGATCATCACAGCTTACCCAGTTGTTTCAACTGTCTTCTCACCGGGCTCACGCCGGTATCAGTTTCTGGTTCTAAGGTTATTTATATTCTACAGCTGACCATTCATCATTAATATTTATTTGTTCACATTCCCTACATAGAGTAGGATGTGTAGTATCATTCATTCAGGCTGAGAAGACTATTCAATCTAACACTGATACTATGTAATCTTTGTAATGGGAAAGATTTTATTTTCAATAGATTGTCAAAAATTTTACTTTCTTGATGTGACCCATCAATATTCCTGAAGAAATGTAAATATTTATTTCAATTTTGTATTTGTTTAAATTGTATTGGTGCTTTGACTTCAAAATTAACATCTGCACCAGGGAAACATGTAATTCTTATTTACTGTTTTTGAGAAAATCCTTTCTATTTCAGTAAAAGTCCCTGGAACTTTTATGGGACTTTTTAAAACTGCTAACAGAAAAGATATTTTAAAATTAGACTTCTTTTTTTGTTTCTAAAATAGCAAAACTTTTGACACAAGTGTGACCATCAAAGCTCAATCAAAGAACATCAATTAAGAGTTCACATAGTATGTTTATTGACTGCTCCTAAAAACACAGGGGGGAGTTGATTATTCCTGGTTGGTCACCCAACTCCTGAGTTTTTGTCACCACTGCTGTTCCTCATCTCTAGATGATTATTTTTTTCTGGCCAGCCCGGAGCCCAGAATGTGTTGTTACTTCCCTCACTTTCCATACACTCTCCGAAAGTCGACTCTGTTGCTACCTTCTGACCTCCTGGGCACTGTTGGCTCCTGAAGAAGAAGAAAAGTCCACACAGGAAGCATTCATCCCTACCTATTAGTCAGCTTCCATTTTCATATTCACAAAGTCTTGGATTTATAGTTACAACATATCTTAATTTACCTTAAAACAACTCAAAAATACTTTTTTTGGATCTATTAACCCTATGAAATAATAAGAGAATTGTGCTCTCCAAAACTATTATATAATTATAAAGCAGATATCAATGATTAAGAAAAGTATTTTAAATTTTCCCTGATCTGCAATTTTCTTCAGAAATGATCCATAAGTTTTACCCCTTGTGTTTTCTATTTTGAATGTCGTCTGTAAATTAACTTTTCTCTCTTTGACAGATGGTTTCTCATGGTTGGAATATTTTACAGCCTGAAATAATTACATGGTTTTTCAATTTATTTCTCTTCCTCTTCCAGCCATTTAATATTTTCATAGTAACTAGGGGTGATTTTGCCTCCTGTTGCTCTGTTTATCATTGTATTGATTAGGTTTGTCATAATACTAGATCTCTCAGGTACTCTAAATTTCTTGGGTACATTTTAATATATAACGAGTTATTTTTTCTTCACCCTCTCACACTTATTTGATGCTCAGGTACTGTATATGTGTATATATCTATATGCAAAAATATTAGTATTCAGAAGGTGAGGGGATGGTTGCACTCTGTCTGGGCTTCTGTTTTGTGTATATTCCTGAGAAAAAAGAGTTCACTAAGTCTAGCTGGTGGGGAGAGTCCTCCTGCCTGTTGCCTGCTGCCCCACTTCCCTGCCTCTGGCTTTACTTGGATCCACCTAGTGTCAGTTCCCTGACTCTTTGAGCCTTGCTTCACCTGTCTGTTATGATACACTACCTCTTCCTGCGCTCCTCTCAAATGACCTGCTACCCTGGTTTACCACCTGTTGCTCATTACTGTAATCTCTGGACCCGGCGCAGGCCTCTACGCATGAGTGCACTGGCAGCTCGCTTCAGATCCGCCTCTACATCTCCAGCACCTGTCCAACACCCAGGGATATCTTGTTTGGGGATACCTTGACACTGCCTCATCCTGTTCTTCGGTCAAGTTAGTTTTGACCAGACCTTTTTGAAAAGAATTTTCTAAATCCCAGCTCATTTCTGTCTCCTTAAGATATAAACATAATGTGATTAAAAGAAAAAAAAATATTGCCTTTAGGTCACAGATATATTGATGGGGTTTTACTTTTTATTCTGTCCAACTGGTATTGAAATTTGTGTATGTGTGTTTTATACATACATGAGAACTTTGCGGCTGGAACTAGAGAGATAGCTCAGCAGTTAAGAGCATCGCTTCCTATTGCAGAGGGCCCCGGTTTGATTCCCAGCATGCACTTGGCAACTCACCATGCTCTGTACCTCTAGTCCCAGGGATTCAACCTCCGTAGGCCCTCTGCAGCTACTGCTCACATGCAGTGCTCAGCCATACATGCCGGCAAAAGACCCACATACTTGAAATAAAAATACAGTTGAATTTTTAAACGAACAATGCCCAAATTTTGATGCCTCCACATTTCTGCCGACTGGGAAGTCACTTTTTTGAAATGTCTACAATGCAAAACAACAACCAAATAACTCAGATCAATATGGAACTACAAATTGCCTATTCACACAGAATTCTTTCTTGTCATCTTCAGTTGTTAAAGGTATTAGGCAGTTTCAAGAACTTGAGTTTTGATCTGGATAACTGGGTGCTATTAACAATGGATATATTAGTAGATGCCAATTTTCCCAGTTTCCCATTTTTATTTGTCATTGATTCAGAAATATAGTTTTCTCCCTGACCAAAAAGACACTTCTTTATTTTAATTTTTTAAAAAAAGAAAATAAACTATCTTTTTTCATTTTACATATCAATACCAGTTCCACTCCCTTCCTCCCATTTCCACCCCCATCCACTCCTCAGAGAGGGGAAGGCACACTGCTTTGGGGAAGGACCAAAGCCCTCTCTACTGTATCTAGGCTGAGCAAGGTATCCATCCAAAGAAAATGAATTCCCAAAACGTCAGTACAAGCAGTAGGGATAAATCCTAGTGTCACTGCCAATGGCTTCTCAGTCTTTCCCAGCCATACAACTGTCACCCACACTCAGAGGATCTAGATTGGTCCTCTGCTGGTTCCTTCCCTGTCTGGCTGGAGTTGGTGAGCTCCCATTAGCTCAGGTAGACTGTTTCAGTGGGTGTCCCCAACATGGTCTTGAACTCTTTGCTCATATTCTCACTCCTCGCATTCTTCAACTGGACTTTGGGAGCTCAGCCCAGTACTCCAATGTGGGTCTCTGCCTCTGTTTCCAACAGTTGCTGGATGAAGCTTCTATGATGACATTTAAGATATTCATCAGTCTGCCTATAGGGCAAGGTCAGTTTGGGCACCCGCTCCTCTCTTGCTTAGAGTCTTAGCTGAGGTCATCCTTGTGAATTTCCTGGGAATTACTCTAGTGCCTGGTTTCTTGCTAGCCCCATAATGGCTCC
>LOJH01019676.1:0-12128 GCA_001685095.1 Ellobius talpinus | reverse complement strand
TTTCTTCACTTTCTCTACTAGTAAATTACTATAAATTTACTACTACGGATCAAACACTATTCTAAACTCAATGGTCTACAACAGAAAGTCTTGTCTTACATCATCAAACATTGAGAGATTTGGTAAATTCTATGACAAATTGTAACATTTCTTTCAGGAAAATCGGGTTGAGTGGTCAAATTTTCTCCAATATTCTCCACTATTCATTGTTAAAAACAAAATCCTTTAACTTCCCATATACATGTCAAAGTCAAAGACTGCTAAAATCATATGTTATTGCATCTTTGGAATTATTCATCTTCCAATATTAAAAACAAGATAAAATCCTCTTAATATCATTAGAGCAATAATTTTAAATTATAGCTCCATTACAAACAGCATATCATTACTTGAGATCCCATTACAAATTAAAATTTTGTTGTCCTCACACTTTATAGCGAACCAGAAAATCTGATGTGAAACTAACCAATTCATGTTTAATAATAATTTTATGTGTCTATGATCCCTACTTAAATATCAGAGCATTGATCATTTCCTATATTATTAGACCTGATATTGCTTATGACAAGTTATGACTGTTTTATGGAATAGATGCTGAGACCATTGAAACTAGGAACTGCAGGTAATTCATTATTCCACCTCCCATGGCATCAAGGATCAAACTTGCAGAAGAGAGAAAATCAATGATTACTTGCTGAATAAACCACATTACAAAGTACAACAATTATTTTTCTTCTGTGTCAAGTGAGTATTGAATGAATGCTGTTTCTATTAAAAAGAGTGCTGTTTCTATTACAAGACTGCTGTTCCTATTAAAGTACAGAACTTTTGCACCAATGCTTCACTTAGCTCTTCCCTCAAGGTCAATAGTATCTGGAATATCAGAAACCTAGTGCTGTGTCTTTAAGTTAGGTATTTATTTTAAGTGTAGATTTGCTAGATAAGTCTCATTTCTCTTTATTTCACACTGTTTCTTTTGGAAGAGCTTATTTTTAGACAAAAGTGAATTTACTTTCATTCTCAAAACACTTACAAAAGAATCTATATAATAAAAGGCTACTTAAACACCTACTTATGAGTCCATACAGCACTCAAATTCCAGGCAGCTAAGTAGTTGGTACAGGATCGCTTATGTACATCATAGGGATTTCATAAGCACAAGACCACACATCAGATAAAATGAAGCAGGCAAGTGGCAGGTTCTGTTATACTAATCAAATTGTCATGTTATTTGATGTGTAGAAGTGCTATTGATTTTTTTATCTGACATATTTTCAGACCAAAGTTTATCATCAAAAGTTTGAATACATGGATAGAGGAAATTCTTTGAATTCTGTGGTCTATATTCCTTCATGATATTGCTAACCTCTATAATTCCTCCAGATATTTGAAAATGCTCTTTTAATATTTTTTTAGAGAGAAAACTTGATTCTGGCCTTTCTCATAAGAATAGACACAAATATTAGCTCACAAATTTACTCTAATGAATCTCTCAGTTGTTTTCTATATGTAGTCAAGTAATGCATTCAAAGGAACAATAAAAAAATGAATTTAGGAGACGGTTAGTTCCTTGATGAAAAGGTCTAGTGCTGTAACCATATTGATGACATGGATTCTGTTAGCTCCTCTAGCTGACAAATGACACTGATGTTATGGGGCTTTTGAAATTCTGCCAGTTCAGAGCCAGTGTTTGATAAGCCCCTAATATATGGTTAACCATTTTTTTCTGCAATGTACTGTCACCAAGGTAGGAGTCCATGTTTAGAAAGTGCAAAGAGAGTAACAACAATGTAAGAATTGAGAAATATAAAGTTTTTCTTATGTCAACCTGACCTGTTTCTTTTTTTGGCACAAGTGATTCTGAGCCTCCAGCTAAGTGGAAAAAATATCTAGAAATTATATGTAATTTGAAATATTTAGGCTGTTTTTTACATAACTACATTTCTTCAAATGTTATAGGTCAAGAAAGAAGTTAGTAGATTCTCCATTTACTGTTCTCCTAAGTATATTCTGCTCAACTAGTTTGTGTTTTAACTATCTGTCTGTTCWGAATTGAAGCTTATCATAATGACACAATAGTATTTGATGATTGTGTACCCTTGGTCCATAGGGACATGACCAGTCTTTGATTTTCTTCCCTGTCTGTTCTGAATTGAAGCTTATCATAATGACACAATAGTATTTGATGATTGCGTACCCTTGGTCCATAGGGACATGACCAGTCTTTGACTTTCTGCCCTGTCTGTTCTGAATTGAAGCTTATCATAATCACACCACAGTATTTGATGACTGCGTACCCTTGGTCCATAGGGAAACGACCAGTCTGTTATTTTCTTCCCTGTCCCTGTCATTGTAGTTTTTCCTGTCATGGAAGTTTTTGTGTTTGTCAAGGATGCCAGGGATACTCACACATATTTTTTCCATAATTATGGAAAAATGTGTATACCACAAATCTCAGTTCAGAGAACATGGTGCATCATGATAAATCTATTTGGAAAAGCCCAATATCCATAAATCTACTTGTAACATAGCTTGAAACTTGCAACATACTTGCATCTAGCTGAATTCCACTATATTCTCATATTTTACCCATGCTTTATAGAACAAGCAATTCAAAAGCAAAAACACTGTTTAACCAATACAGCTATATCACTGACTCCAGAATCTGTGTTTCGAATCTATATCAATAAATTAGGCTTATTACAAATTTATGGATCTTCACCCAAACTACCACAAATACACCAAGCATTTGTATATGTGTAAGGTTAATTATATTTTGAAGCACAATTAAATGAAGTATGATTAATAAAAACTCAGGATCAGAAATTGGGGTTCAACTTGAAGACCTAAAAAGCAAAACAGTCAGTCAGTGGCTCTTACCTTGACTTCAGTCTGAAATGGCAATCTTGCCTCCTGGAATCTCAGAATGAGACTATATCTGAGAGCTGTTCCCCCCCCCCATTTTATATTCCTCTCTAGGGCTGGGATTAAAGGCATGCACCACTGGGATTAAAGGCATGCACCACCCAATTTCTATGGCAACTAGTGAGGCTCCTGGGACTAAAGGTGTGTGTCATTGAGGCTCCTGGGATTAAGGATTCATTACCATAACCTGGTCTGTAAGGCAGACCAGTGGGATTTATACTCTCAGATCTTCAGACAGTCTTATTTTTATTAAAATGCAATTGAAATGCCATTACAATATTTGTTTTTTGAATATGTATAATTTTTCAAGTACCACAGGTTGCTATTTACTAGAACATCTTCTGAGATTTGATCTTAGCCATAATTTTAAAATTAAGAGAGTAGAAAATCCTGAAGAAAAGTGGTATTTAGTCAGTCTGCTTAGGAATTACCTATAAGATATTCAATGAAATTAGACTTTTATGTCAGAGCCCATATAACCATCACAGATAGGTGCATAAAAGTTTTTGTGTTGATGTTTTGATTTTAATTGAAATATTTTTATTTAGCATATGAACAATTACATATTGTAATATTTTGAAATAAAGTTATTTTAGCATACTTTCCTTCCCCTTCACATTGCTCACCACCTTGCTGCTCCTAATCTTCATGTATTCCCCATCTGCCATGTTTTCCTCTTTCCATTCTTTTATGTGCTTTCTGTTAACTCCTTACCTTCCTCTTTACTTATTTTTACTTTTTATTGGTCCCCTTCCTAATTTCATTTATAAATACTTGAGTAGGAATGCTTAATGATCCTACTTAGTTTATGTCTATGACCTCAGCAAATATGAACTTTTAGTGCTGTTTTATGTTTATGGCTCTTCATGCCTTTAATATAAGCACATTAGAAAATCAGTTACTGAAAATTATAAAGCAATTGAGAAAATTTTTACCTCATTATGTACTTCTCTCAGAACCTCATTGAGATTCCAATATGAGCCTTCTTTGATTGCTCAGGTAGAAATAAATAACATAAGGGTTGTGTATGTAAAAGAGCACCACATATTGCTGCATGAACATTAGAATATTGCCCATTCGTAGAAGCATGCATATCGGTATACAAGTTTGTTATCAAATAGCTACTTAGGCCTTTTTTGCCATAAGTACTAAATGTGACATATATTAAAAAGTATTAAGTGAGAATTAATACCATTATTTATTTTCATAAATGTTGAACAAAAATTAACCAAGTATATTTTTGTGTAAAATAAATTTGATCATGTGATATAGGAATAGCTCACATTAATAGATCAGAGTAAATTCTAGGAATTGCTTCCAAAAATGGAACATGATTTTGTTCATATTATAATGGTAAACTATACTTTTCTTAGAATATTATATCTATTAAATCTAAGGACATTCTTACTCTTCTTCTCTCTCATCCCTTTTAGGATGGACTGTGTGCAGAAAAACATAACACTTTGCTCCACAAGTTAGTTTTGTTCATAATATTTTGTAACCACAACAAGAAAGCAAACTAGGTGCAGCTACACACTGATCTCATCAGTGTAATGTCAATGGCTATCACCCCATGATAGTTTATTTCCTTTAAACTAGCTTGTCTATTTTTGTTTATGTTTTTGTTTTATAAAATTGATGACATTAACTATATGTGTATACTTTTGCTTGAGAAAAACTGCAGGAATCTATATTAATTCTTATGTATTTATTTTGTATATATCTACATATGGATACATATGTATAAATATGCATATTTTCTTGACATGGGGTATTACTACAGCACACTTTCATTGAGCACATTATTAAATACATGTTTTCTTGATTATAGCCATTTTGGGAAGAATTACAAAGAAGCTCCATATTTTATTAAATTTCTTTTGTGAGTGAAGATATTGAGCATGTTTTTGTATTTTTTAGCTTTTTTGACATATTTTAAGTATTGTCTTCTCTCCTATCTATTTATTGGTGGGATTATCTTCTTTTATGTTTAAATTTTGAATTCTTTCTATATTTGGAATATTAATCCACTATCAGATCAGTGGCTGTCAAATGTTTACTGCTGTCCTCTAGGATGAATCTTTGCTGTGGTTATTCTCTTCTCGACTTGAAGCAGCTTTGCAATTTCTCAGACTCTCTCTCCTTGAGTCTTGCTATGATTTCCTTAGCTCTTGAAGTCTTCTCATAATCATGTCTGTGATTGCATTTGATATTCATTTTCTAAATTCTTGAACACATGAATACCTACTTTAGAGCATCATTCTGTCAGGTTGTCTTGCTCTAGTTTGTAGCATTTCACACATTTGTAAAAAATCAAAGGATTAGTTACATTGGTTTATTTCTGGAAACTTTTATTGACATATACCTCCTCTCCCTTTTGTTGTGTGTGTAACTTTACATTTTATCAAAATTATGTAGTGTAATTTAAAATAAGCTTTTTGATATCCAAATAGCTGGGTTTTCATTTCTTTTTTTTCTATCACTTATTGCTTTGGATACTTTTGTCTTTTATGCCTTAATTCTTATTTTGGCAATATTTTTGCTATATTTGTAAAGACCACCACTGGAATTTGGTGTTTATTGTACTCATTGAATGTATTACTTTTTAAAATGAAGCTGTTTTCACAGTAGGGTATGGGAGTAACAGTGTGGCTGATGCTACATTACATGAAGAGAAATGGGGATGTGAGAAAACTGCATATTCAACATTTCAGTCATAAAATGCCACTCATTGAAATCAACTGAATATAATAATAATAATAAGGAAACTGGGCAAGAATAAAATTGATATTTCTTATTTAAAAAATTCAATGTATTGTACAGAAGCCATACATACGTTAAATGCTTTGTAGTTGGGTCATATTTTTAATTAAGATTTTTTAATACAATCTTTTCTCATTTTATATGGCTGTCCTCTTTCCCATTCCCTCCCCCTCCTTAAACCCCCACTCTACCAAAAGGGTAAGGCTCGCCATGGGGAGTCAACAAAATCTGATGCATCACTTCCAGGCAAAACCAAGGACTTCCCTCTGTATCTCAGTAGATTTTGTCTATTTCCCTTTCCCAGCATAATCCACATATGTCTCTCTTAGTATTCTCCTTGTTACTAGCTTTTCTGGGATAATGGACTATAGACTGTCTATCCTTTGTTTTACATCTAATATCCACTCATGAGTGAGTACATACCATATTTGGTTTCCTGGGTCTAATTTACTTCACTGAGGATGATTTTTTTTCTAGTTCCATCTATTTGCATGCAAATTTCAAGATGTCACTGTTTTTTTAATGCTGAGTAGTACTTCATTGTGTAAATATACCACATTTTGAAAGTTGAAGAACATCTAGGTTGTTTCCAGGTTCTGGTGATTATGAATAATTCTGCTATGAACACAGTTGAGCAAATGTCCTTGTAGTATGAATGTGCATCTTTTGGGTATATGCACAAGAGTGGTATTGTTGGGTCCTGAGGTAGGTTGATTCCCAAGATTTCAAAAGCAGCTGTATAGGTTTGCGCTCCCACCACCAATGGAGGAGTATTCCCCTTTCTCCACACCTTCTCCAGGATAAGCTAACATTACTTTTTTAAAAATTAATTATTCTAACAGGTATAAGATGGTATCTCAGAGGTTTTTGGATAAAAAAACATTCTGCGTGAGGGAACCCAGACCGATAAAAAAAAAAATGATGGTACGTACTCACTAATACGTGGATATTAGTGACTGTGTCCTTTTGTCTTGCAGAAGTTTCTCAGTTTCACGAGTTCCCATTTATTTATTGTTACTCCCAATGTCTGTGCTACCAGTGTCATATTTACGAAGAGGTCTCCTGTGCCCCTGAATTCAAGGATACCTAGCACTTTCTCTTCATTGAGGTTCAGTGTGGTGGGATTTATGTTGAGGTCTTTTATTCATTTGGACTTAAGTTTATTGCATGGGGATAGATATGGATCTATTTGCATTCCCATACATGTTGACATCAACAATGCCACCACAGTTTGTTGAGGATGCTTTATTTTTCCATTTGTCAAAATGGAAAATATTGTTTTTATTTTCCACTTTGGCAAAAATCAGGTGTTTGTAGGTGTGTGGATTAATATTAGGGTCTTTGACTCAAATCCATTGTTCCACCTGTCTTTTTATGCTAATACCAAATGCTGTTTTCAGTCCTGTAGCTCTATAATAGAGCTTGATGTCAGGGATGGTGATGACTCTCTAAGTTCCTTTATTGTAGGTTATTGTTTTAGCTATTCATATTTTTTTCTTTTATCTGATGTTAAGTATTGTTCTTTTGAGGTCTGTGAGGAATTTTGCTGGGATCTTGATGAGTATTGGAAGGAATCTGTATATTGCTTTTGTTAGGATTGCCATTTTTACTTATTGATCCTACCTATTCAAGAACATGGGAGATCTTTCCATTTTCTGATATCTTCCACAATTTCTTTTTTTTTTTGGTGACTTAAAATTCTTTTCCTACAAGTCTTTCACTTCTTTGGTTAGTGTTACCACAAGATATTTTATGTTAATTGTGGCTATTATAAATGGTGATGTTTTTCTGATTTCTTCCTCAGCCCCTTTATCATTTGTGCATAGAATGTTTTAAATAAATGTGTCTGAAAAAGAGGTTGAAAAGTTGGAATAAACCAGGAATTGAACATAGACAAATTAAAAGTCAATCAATGATGATTGATATTGTAGAAAAAAATATAGTAAATGAAAGAATGTACAAAATAAATACAAAAAAGTAATTCTGTCAGGGTAAAGAGTATTGACAGAAATTGATTATGTCATAAAGTTAGCAATTACACATATTCTATAATAACAGAGGAGCCTTTAGCTAATGGACTGAATTTTATGAATATTACCAAAGTTTCTAATGTTATTGAACTTAGCTCACTCATCAAGCTTTATCTTTTAAATATAAGTTGCTGGTGCCTTAAACTACACACACACACACACACACACACACACACACACACAAACACACACACACTTATATCCCATTGATGTTAAATGTAATTTGGCTGATTTTAAATATTAATTTTCAACTTGTAAGAATTTAGAAATTAGTGTATTTGAAAGTATCTCCATTGAGAACTAACTGATGAGGACACCATCTTCTGCTCCGAGTCCCACACTGAATTAAAATGAAACGGTAGAAAACAAGGTAACACTGGCACACACTGTCTTTTTCCATTAATGTGCCTTGATGTTACAAATACCACATATTCACATTAAGATGCCAAATTCTGCTGCTGCCAGAAAGCTACCCATTGCCAACTTCTCTTAATCATGTTGGACAGGGTCTTTTAAACTTAAGCCAGAACAAACCTTCCTTTACACAGACTCTTAGTAGGTTCAGATAAAAGTATGTGTGTGTTTGTGTGTGTGTTGTGAGTTTTTAGTGCGTGTGTTCCTGTGCTGCAATAAATGTCCTGAGTTCAGGAGACACAATTAAAGAGCCAATTTTTACCTTTGACCTTGGGGTCTGTACTTCAGACTTAGTTCTCCGGGGTCACATGGCAATCATTGTTACCTGACGAGCCATCTCATCTACCAAAACCTGTTTCTAATTATGTTAATGAATACAACATTTGTGTAATTTTATTATATACAGAACACTGAAACCAATGTCTTGTGCATGCTAGGTATTTACCAGTGCGAAATACATAGAAAATATGTTTGAGGAAAGCACAACATCAGTGTAACAGTAGAGTCTAGAGGGGAGAGGCTCTATACAAAATCATGGGTAAACAACCAATTACACAGCTATTTTTAATGTAAATTTATTTTACAATATTTTGTAAAAATCTATGCCTTTTAGTAAATAGCATAAATTTGTTTCAAAAATAGCATACACATTAAAATTGCCTGTGATTAGTAAAAAGACTTATGAGCAATAATTACATAACTATGACATCATTCTTCAGTTCTGGTAAGTAGAAGATTTGAGGCACACAGATCTTGATGGGGAAATAAGTAAAAAGGGGGTGAGGCTGAGCTCTGTGAATGAGGCATTGCTAGACCTTCTGTGTATAGCTTGTATCAGGCCACTACACCTTGCTAAACCCACAAGTAAAATTTTTATTAACACCTTAAAAAAGTTTTATACATAATTGATGTAATTCTTGCTATTTAATGTTAAGTTCATATTTTTAAAGATAATGCTATGCTTTACTTAGTGTCTTCATTTGTCCAGAATGACTGCATATTGAATAAAAGAATTTCTTTTTTATCACATAACTAAAAAACTTCAGAATGTGCTATTACTCTTTAAAAAGCAGCTTAAATAAGAGTTAAATAATTTTACTGATAACATTCAGCTTAATTATTCTAAAGAATAATCATTTTACAATAGTAATCACACTGAATGACTTTCTAAGTTAATTTCTCCCTTATGTTTAAAAATGTTTTGACTATGTCAAAATGAATAAAATAAAATGGAATTTAAAATAAGATCACTGTTTCCAGATGTATCTTATATTTAGTTTATGATCACTCTCCTCTGCTTTCTTCTAATATTGCTTATTGATTAAACTAATTATAAACATACTTATGGAACATCTTTTTCAACTAATTGCATGTATGTAATTTTAAATCACCCTTATATTTTTGTTTGAAATACACTATTGATTTTTTTAGATTTATTGAATTATAAAATTGTATTCTTTTAATTATATTTAGTTTATTTTCCATAAACTATTCCATTAAATGCCTTTAAAATTATATTCAAAGAACTCAAAGTGACATATAAATATTAAATAATATTAAAATTACTCTTTAAAACATTTATAATTGCAATTACTTTTAATCTACTCTAAATTGAAAGTCATTTTCACATATTATATTTGGTAAAGTGCTCTTTAATTTTGAAAATATTCTAAATGCCCTAAAATGTGGATTTTAATTGCATATATTAATTTATTTTTCACAAAATGATAAGCAGTTATTATTAAAGTGGTTGTCTATAATTTAAAATTTATTTGACTATCCAGTGCAAGGATTTTAAAACATTTGGCATTGTGGTAAAAGATGTGAGCCATGTGAGCCATGTGAGCCATGTGAGCCATTTAGGGGGTGGAATAGAAAGGGTGATATAGAGTCAGTGTCATATTAGGCAGAATTTGGGGGTATTTGTGTATTTGTGTTATGTTAGCTTCTTTTGGTACAAAAGAGAGGACCCAAGTCCTAGATGAATCTTTGTGATTTAGGTAGTAGGTAATTCATATGTAAAAGATGCTCTTGAGAGCCTGAATATTCACATCTTTAACTCTCTAGTGGAAGTAATATGACTGACGGTCAGTTGCACACTTCATAAATGAGTTGGTCAATAGATAATAATACCTTTCCCCAACCTGTGAAGTCTGACACTGCCTGCATACCTTTTTTTTTCTTTTACAAGTATCATCCCGTATTTGTTATCCCAACAGACTATTATTTTTTGACTTAACACAGCTATAAATGTGGAAGCTTGGAGTGAAGACAGCCTGGCCACTTGTACTCTGTTCCTCACCTTTTCATTGGTATCCTTCATCCTGTTGGCTAAAAATAAAGCATATTCTTCATCCTTTTGTCTATTATTCTTAGTGTGTTGTTTCTTCAGAGGAAATCGTCAATGTTTGTGTTGCAAGATTAGGAGAATAAATGAAATAAAATACAATGCAATGATAACTATGTAGTTTAATATCAATATATTCAAACCATTAATCTAACAATAAAGATGTGGCCTAGCAGCGGTGAAACAAATCTTTAATCCGAGTACTTGGAGTAGGAGACAGAAGATTTCTGAGCTCCAGGCCAGCCTGGTCTAAAGAGCAAGTTCCAGAATAATCAATGATATACAGGGTAAAAAAAAATACAAAAAAGCAAAAAAATAAAAAAATAAAAATGGGTATTTAGCTCAATAAAAAAATATTCCATCTCTATCCTTTTTTTAGTACTTATAAGGTAAGTTTGATAAATGGCTTAAAGACAGACAATTTACAAAGCATTAAGCACTAAAAGATATCAGATAAAAAGAAAAACTTCCTTTATTTGTACCAAATGGAATCATTTTAATTTCCCCATATGTGATATATTGTAAATATAATATAAATCTAATTAATACCTGACCTGATTGGCTCTGTATAAGTAAAAATAAAACTTACTAAATGTGCTGAAGAGTATTCTAGCTTGTACAGAATGTTTTATTGTTTTTGTCTTTATGAGGATTTGTAAAAATCTTGAAGCACTTGTCTCTCAGAGCTTGACCTAATAGTATACACAACATTCTACTGGTGTCTTTCTTTACATGTGTGTTAGTTACCTCTGTAATGAAGGGAGCAAGGAAATTAGTGGAATCCCAGCCAGATGTGTTTGAGCTGCTTCCTCCAATTCTGTTGCAGTTTCTTGATTCCCTTCTTCGTGGTCCTTCCTTTCTCCCTCTGGATCACATTGATAAAGAAAGGTACTGCATGATGAAACGATATATAGAAAGGGGATGCTTCAATTAACCAATATCTCATGAAGAATTAAGAGTTGTTGTCACCTACTCCCACAGCAGCTCTCATCACAAACATATTAGTTAATCAGCATGCTTACACGCTATAAACCAGCAAAGCCTTTGGTGTCAGAGATTTGAAGTCATTCCCATTGGGAAACAAATAATATTGGAACCTAGGACACTTAAATGCTTGGTCTTTCATATGTTACCTGTGGCATAGCTCATGCTTTAGACAAATATCAACTCAAATTTTACTGTGAACTGACATTCAAAAAGTAAAAAATAAAATGTATCTAGGGAAAAGTACTTTGGTAAATTTTAATTTTATGAAGACTTTTTTAGATATAACACATTAAAAATGATTTGGTCATTTTTATGTTACCAGTTGTCAACTTTTGATTTTTGACAGATACTCTTAGGGAGTGAAAATATTTTCAATACTTTCAAGTCTTAAATCTGAAGAGGGGTTTGATCCAAAATATATTGAAAGTTTATGTCTCAGTATTAATGATGAAATCAGACTAAATTTAAAAAAAACATGCAAAAGTTCCAGACAGACACTTCTTTAAAGAAAACAAAAAGACAATAAATAAGTACATGAAAACTTTGCTTAATATCATTCATCATTGCATCTACAAAGACAAACCACCATACACCTGCTAGAGTGCTTAAAACAAGGTAACAATTAGAAGCACATTAAACCCAGTTCACAAAAGTGTTAGAAT
>LOJH01019675.1:464-21107 GCA_001685095.1 Ellobius talpinus | reverse complement strand
TTTTTTAATAACAATAAAAAAGTGTCTGAAATAAAAAAATAAAAAAATAAATAAAGTTTCTATGTGATTATTTGGGTCTGAGCAGTCGGTAAACAAGCAATCAGTTTCTGACTACCTCTCCCTCTCATATCAGTAGACTCTTATTCTGTAGTTATTTTTGCTGCATACATGCATGAGCACACACCCCTACACACACATACATACATACACACACATACAGACACACACACACAAATACATAAGAAAAAACTTGGTATTAAAGGGCTAACCACTTTGTGTTTAACAACTAGCTAAGGGCTTTTCCTTAAAACAGACTAATGCCATCTCACCAGGCATCACTTGCCTGTGTTTTTTGCCAAAAGGTGAGATCCCTTCAGATTTTTTCTTGTCTACATTAGCATGTCCATTGATATTGTCATTTTTCTGGTCCTACTTATGCAACCATTTTAGTGAGAGATTAGTTCACCTTAGATTTCCTGATATTCTGCCTGCTACAAATTTGGCTTCACTAATTCAGTAATTCTCCTGCACAACAGATGCAGAAGCTGAGATCTAGATATATCCAGTGGGGTTGGGATCAGAATCATGATCCAGTGATATCTGTGTTATGTTCAGTTGGGGTTTTCTGTGGCAGTCTCCATTTTATATAATGTGAAGCTTCTTTGATGAAGGATGAGTGCTACACTTATTTGTGAGTAAAAAGGAAATATTTAGCATATATTTAGAATTTACGCTGGTCTAACAAAATTGTCATAATAGAATCTCTTCTTAGATCCATAATTTCACTAGCTCCTGCAGGTTGGCTGTTTCTAGGATTAATTAGACATGCTGTGTTTGCTTTGGGTCAAATTAGAAATATTTTGGTTACTGACGTGTAACCATTACTTACTGTACTTTTATGGATACCTTGTCATACTAGACATTGTGGTTTATGGCATTCACAGCTTAGAAAGTCTATTAAATGGTTCTTTGTCTTGGTGGCTCTCCTAGTATTTTCTGATACCATGGAAATTAGACCACAATAAAACATTTGCAATAGATTCATTTTTGATTATCTTTGAGTCCTTTTCTTTAAGTATATGGTGTCTATGATTTACCTTCATCCTGTGAGATGCAAATGAGGACAATATCCATAGTCTAATTTGAGAGTCACTTGGATTAACTGGACCAAACACTACCATTTGAAAGGTTATTTCTCATGTCTATTTGCCTGTGGTCCTTTTGAGTATTGTCAAGACTAGTGACAATATCCTTTAAGTTTTTGTTTTATTAAGGTATATTTTCCCATCCTACCTCTCTAGAGTTCTATCATGAAAGTATGTTAGATTTTGTCATAGGATTTCTTTTACATCATGTGATTTTTTTCTTGAGACCATTTTAATGATTTGTTATCTTTATCAACATAAGTATGTTCAATCAAACTTTCATGTCTGGAATAAATCCAAACTTGATCATGGTGTCTAATTTTCATATGCTTGTATTTTGTTAATATTTGTTTGCAAATATTATCTTGAGTATGTTTAAATATAAATTCATCAGGGAAATTTCTTCTGATTTTTCTGTTTTGTCTTTACTTGGTTTTGGTAGTAGAGTGACAGTGGCATCACAGGAGGAGTTTGAGAATTTCCTTAGGTTTCCACCTTTTGGAATAGTTCTTCATCAAAGTATGATTGGGTTGTGTGGTAAATCCATTTCTTTCTACTCTTCTCTTACTTGAAAGTCTTCTCATTGGTATTTCAATATCTTCATTAATGACAGATCTGTTTATGTTGTTAATCTCACTTTAATTTTGGTGGTTTGGATGAATCTAGAAATTCATCCATTTCTTTTAGGTTTGACAACTTAATGAGGTGCAGCTTTTTAAAGCATTGCTTTATAATATTCTGAATTTCTTTGGTGTCTGTTGAGATGCTTCCCTGTTCAACTGCTATGGGAGCTCCTTCAGCCAATAGCCTTTAAGATACCAGCCCACTTGTGCATGGTCTCTTATACTATAAATGCAGCTGTAAAGCATGCATTTACTCTCTTGCTTCTGGCTGCTATATTCAATTCCTCTTACCCATTCATACAGAGGACTGTGTTTTAGGACTGTAATCTAAGACTGTGATGTATGAGTTTACCTCTAAATAAATAATCCTTTATTATATGTAACTCCGAACTAGTGTGGGATTATTTTGTAACTTCTGCCATCATCTGGCAACTGGACATGGGAACAAATCCACACTTCTTGGGATCAATTTGCCAGCCATGTGGCACATTAAGCACTGACTCTCCTGCCTGTGGCTCTAGCTGGCACTCCGATGCAGCAGGCTGCTGCCCAGTACTCCATGAATCACACACTACCCACTTGGCATGTTTCCAGCCTACATGCTGCTGCCTGTGATGCCCATGGTGCACCCAGTCTGCAACTCACTCTGACTGAAAACTTTGGGTTTTCTCTTTGTCCTGGGCCTCAACTCTCAGAATCATTTGATCACCTTAATAACTGCTCTCAATTCTTTTAGACAAAGCATAGTTTTCAGTATCTAAGTATACAACACATGCTGTTTAATGCTGCTAGTGTGTCTTAGCCACATCACTGCAACTGTGACACCTGATTGCCAAAAACAGTTATTATAACTATTCGAATTCATTGTAATTGCCTTACAACATCTAAGAACTAGAAAAACTACAAAAATTTCTGATAACATAACTATCCAGGAGTTCAATAATTATTTTGCTTATACTATGGAAGGTATTCTGCAAGGCTTATGTGATTTTCCTTCTATGTCCCTGTATTTGATTCTAGGAATTAATTTTGTTTTCAATATTATCTCATTAAAATGGTTAAATAACAGGGCCATGAATAAGGCACATTTAGAAATAATACAGTCTTTATAAACTAATAATGCATAGCTATTTGAGAAGATCAATACTATTAAGAGGGATAGTATCAATTTGACAGAATTGTCTGAAAAAATTGTGCTGTTGAATTTAACAATCAGAATCTGTTTAAAAGTTATTATAGATTAAATGATAAGAATATTCTCCAGTAAGGTAATATGCACACAATCAACATTATGTCCAAAGATGAGATGTTATCTTCACTGGATGAGTTTTATACCTTGGTATCCTCAGTGAGGGCACTAGAACAAAACAGTGTATAGGAGATTCAGACTTTACAAAAGGCAGTAGTAAAAAGATTTGAAAAGATTGAGGAATTTATTGAAATTGATGAGCAGGGACAGAAGGTACAAGGACAAGATTTAGTTTCATCAGTGCATGTCAAACCCCAGGATGACTTAAACAGTGTTTAAACTGCATATCTGGTAATTTTCTCAGAAAGACCATCTGGCCCAAAGTACCCTAAGGTAGTCAAAGAATATTCATGGGAACCAACACATATAAGTGATCTAAAAGAAAAAAAAAACAAGCAATAGTTTCTTATGGGCCACATTCACCTTTTGTTGGGGAAATGGTGAAAATGTGAGCTTCAAGCAATAAGGCTACCCAACACAATTAGCTTCAAATTATCTCAGGGGTTCTAGAAAGATGGACCTCAGCTGCTTTGAAAATGTTATTGGAGGAAGAGGTAAAAATATTAGAACAACAGGGAAAAGAAAAAGGATTTGAGACTTCTCAAGATCAAATACTTGTCAAGGGTCATTACTCTGATCCTCAGAAACAGGCTCGCTACTACAAATGCACCTTGTTCCTATGTAGCACAGCAGCCTTAAGTGCTTGGGAAATAATCCAGTAATGAGGAAGGAGGATTGAGTCATATATTAGTGTTAAACAGGGCCAGAGAGAATCCTTTAGTGACTTCTTACAAAAATAAACTAAGGCTGTACACGTAGGAAAGACAGACCCTGAAGCTAGATGTGTACTTATTGAATCTTTGGTTTGGAAAATGCCAACATAGAAAGTAAAAAGATCCTTTGGCTTTTAAAGGTGAGATCAGTACCACAGATGAATGGATATTTCATACAATGAATGTTGAAACACTTGACTATAGTACTGAGTCTTGGGTAGGAAAAGTGATTTCCAATGGTATGAGAAGACACCAAAATGTCAAGTGCTTTGATTGTGGTAAAACAAGACATCTAAGAAGGGACTGTAGACAAGGAATTCTTAGTAATACTGTCTCCTCTAGGTATATCAAGAATAATACGACTCAGCCTTCTGGTATATGTAGGAGGTATGCAAAGGCTGACATTGGACTAATGAACGTAGATCAACAAAAGACAGACAAGGCAACTTGATACCATGGGGAAACTAATTGGGGGGCCTCTCCCAGGCCCCCATGTCAAATAAAGTCCAGTCATTCCCAGTCATATTGGAAAACATGCCTCACCAGGAAAATTAAACAATCCAGTGCCTACTGTTTAAAAAAATACTGTTCTGGATGATGGAATAGACATGGAGGAAGAATCAAAAACTCCAGTAGGAAATAAGAAAAGTATATTTTGGCAGACTTCTATAAATGACCAAAGACCAAAGCTAAGAATGTGTATGAATGACATTATAAAGATTATAAAGATTAGATAGTTGTAATTACTATCTCCTTATGATCTAGCCATGCCATTTCCAATAAAAGACCTATGCCTTAGGATAGGATGTTTATTAAAACATTAGGATATGTTCTTTGCATAATATTGTTTATGCTGGTTGTAATTCTAACTTTATACCTTATATCTGTCCCTAGTGTACATAGTTTCATATTGAGTTTGGAAAACTCTTATTTAAACAAATGGGGGAGCTCCTTTGGCCAATAGTCTTTAAGATACCAGCCCACTTGGGCATGGTCTTTTATACTATAAATGCAGCTGTAAAGCATGCACTTGCTCTCTTGCTTCCAGCTGCTAGATTGGGTTCCTGTTCCCAATTTGTGCAGAGGACTGTGGTATAGGACTGTGATCTGTGAGTCTACCCCAAATAAATATCCCTTTACTATACATAATTCTGAACTAGTGTGGAATTATTTTGTAACTTCCACCATCATTCAACTAGTACTTTGTTAATTTGGACCATATCTTGCCTTTTTTGTATAGTTTTGTTACAGGCCTGTTGATGTTATTTATCTTCTAAGAAAAACAGAAGTTAGATTTGTTGAGTCTTTACATGCTCTTCTTTGTTTCTGCTTATTCATTTCAATTTTTATTTTTATTACTTTTTTGCTATAGACTGAGTTTAGATTTTATTTGTGCTTATTTTTCCTAATTCTTGAGTTGTAACATTCAGTTGCTTATTTGCGTTCTTTCTGATTTTTAGTATAGACTCTTAGGGATATGAATTTCCCTCAGAACTGATTTAATGAGACCCACCCCTGCACTTGTGCAGGAACATCCTGTGCCACTACAGAGAACAAATGTGTGACAGAAAGGTGAAAAAGATGGAAGCACTAAGCAGTGTGTACATGCTGTAGAAAAAGGCAGAACTGTAGATGTGACCTCTGTGGCAGGTATGACAGATGGCTGAGACAGATGTTGGAGCATGTCCTTGTCTAGCAGTGTTGACTGTGTGGTATGCAGCAGCCTGGAGTTTATGCATTTGCAGACTCAGTCCCTGACCACACTGCTTGTTTAAGGGATAGCTCTGATCCTGTGTAATGACAGAGGAGTGGGATGAGGAATGGGTCACTTTCTGAGTTGTTCCTCAAAAGGAAGCATGACCTGAGATGTTGAGAATCATATGTGGGCCAGTGGTCCTAAAGCAACCAGTGACCAGAGTGATGTCTGAGATCCATGTTACCACCTAATGATAGGAGGATGCCCATGGTCTATGTCATGGCCTAAAGACACCTGGGTATTCATTCATGGGTTGTGCTGCCACCAGGGGCCACATTGATGTGAGTGGTCATCTGAAGCCTTTCCTCAAACCATGGACAGCATTCACCATCTTTTGACAAAATCTTATCCATTCTGATTAAGATAAGATAAAATTTCAAAGCAGTTTTTCTCAAAGCCGTGTTTAACATCATCTACTATGAACAAGTCTGCTTCAACTCTGAATTGCAGGAAAGGTTCATCATTAAAATTAATTCAGTCTACAAATATTCTCAAGAATAGAAATCATATGATCTTTTCTTGTTTTTAGATGTAAAGGCCTATGCCAAAACCCCTTCATGATAAAAGCCCTAGAGAATCTATGGATATAAATGATATATCTTAACTTAATTAAGATTGTCTACAACAAGTCTAGAGTCAACTTAAACTTAGTCTCTTAAAAATGTACAGAATTTTTCTTAAAATTATAAACAAGGCAGCTATGAATTCTTTCTCCATTCTTATCCAATATAGTACCTTAACATTTAACTAGATAGATAAGCTAAGTGAAAGAAACAATTAGGATGGAAGAAGTTAAAATATCTTTATTTTCAGATGATATTCTGCACATAAAAGACATTAAATATACTACAAGATGTCTTTAGATCATAAACATTTAATCAAAATAGTAGAGAACAAGATTACTGTGCAATAACCAGGAGTCTGGAAAGCCAAAGATTTTACAATTAATTAAAACTTTAAGAAATTGAAGAAATAACTTGATGAGGTTATCAGAAGATGGAAATACATCCCATGTTCATGGAATGGTAGGATTCATATAATGAAAATTGTCATCCTATCCAAAAATATCTATAGTTTCAAGTTAAATGTCTTCCAATGCAATTTATCACAGATACTGAAAAATAATCTCCAAATTCTTTTGAAAACACAAACACACTGAATAGACAAAACAATCCTGAACAATAAAAACACTGTTGAATGTATCACCCTTTTCTATTTCAAGTTCTAATATAGAGACATATTGATAAAAATAGTAGGATCAGGGCGGAAGAGATGGCTCATTGGTTAAGAAGACTGCTGGCTCTTCCTAACATCCTGAGTTCAATTTCTGGCAGCCACATAGTGGCTCACAACCATCTTTAATAGGATCTGCTGCCCTCTTCTTGCATATAAGCATACATGCAAGCACACATGCAAGTAGAACACTGCATAATAAATAAATAAATATATAAATAAATATATAAATAAATAAATGGTGGCACATACCTTTAATCCCAGTACTTGGGAGGCAGAGGCCAAAGCTACATAGAAACCTTGTCATCTTGTCTAGGAAAACCAAAAACAAACAAACAAGCAAACAAACAAACAAATAAATAAATAAATAAATAAATAAATAGCAGAATAAAAAATAACAGGATAGTGACATATAAACAGACACATTGATCTATGGAGTAGAATTGAGGACCCCATTTAATTTTATGCTTACAGTCCTTATTTTTGACAAGGCCCAATAATAAATATACACATCTTCAATTAATGAAGCTGGTTTAACTGAATAGCTACATGGATAAGAATAAAACTAGATCATTTTCTTTCACACTGCACAAAACTCAACTTCAAATGGAGCTAAGACATCAACATCAGACTCTAATCCTGAATCTGCCAGAAGATGCTAAAGTCAGACTTTACTGAAAGAATATAACAAACATAATTAAACTGGATGTTGAAAGGAGATTTATTTTATTAGCTTATGTGGCATGGTCTAGGTAATTAAACAATGGCACAATAACAATTTTAGAAGTATGCACAAGGCCTTCACAAACTCCAACTAGACAAAAATCCTAGCGTGAAGGGTGTGCATGTGGTAGGCACCTTCTCAACCCTAATGCAGAATTTGGTGAAATTGATTGCTTCTGAAAGAAGGAGATTCTCCAACTGGAGACATTATGGTACGATGTATCTTGTCTTAGCAGTTTCAGTCTGGAGTGTCTTCATTCTTTTTGGAAATTGTGTTTAGTACTAGTGAAGGTATCTCAAGCCACAGGAATAGGATAGATGGATTTGCCAGCATAAGTGAAGCCAAGAATACAGAAAGGAAATTTTCTTCTTGCCTGTGATTTTTATTCATGCTGCCAGCAGAAACTGTTAATCTCATTTCATGTAAGTTAACCCCTTCAAAAGATAAAACTAAAAGTAATTTTAAAAAGCCTCCTCACCACCCTAGTTCTAATTGATTGTAAATTCAATATTGTTGGCAATGAAGACTATACCACAAAAGAAAAAGCAAGTAGTGCACTTCAAGCAATATGAACAGGAAACGAGTCTGACTAGGGTTCCAGAAACTCAGCAATTATGAACAGTAATTGGCAAATGGGACCGAGTCAAACAGTATCAACTAGAAGGAAGACTTTTATACACAGGGAAAACTGTCAATAGAATGACAAGGCAGCCCATAGGTGGGGAGAAATTCATGAAGCTACTGCTATTCCTAAACTTCTTAATTTTTTTCTGAACTGTACTTCTAGTTTCAAATTTTTTAATAACATTAAAACATTTATTCACCTAATATTGCAAAGCAACCATTCATAGTTGCACGGTGAAACTATGTAGGTTTTTTGAGTAGATTGCAATTCTGAGAATAAGTGTTACTGACATTATTCAGATAACTTTGTAATCTACACTATAATAAAGTTAACTTATAAGGCTTGTGTCATTGATGCCTGTCGCACTATTCTTAGTGTGTTCTTTAAACAATACTTATTGCTATACAAGACTCATAATAACTTTCTTGTTAGCCTTAAACTATAGCATATTCAGATATAATTACCTTACGTGGAAAAGCTGACCATATCATCACAACAAACTTTTCTATATATTCTATTTGTCTATTTTAAGTAGTGTTTTCATTGCTTATTCTTAGGAATTTCATTTAATTTATTTTTATCATATTCATCCCATCTGCCAATTCTTTTCATCTTCTGCCCCATCCACCCAGCTCTGTGTCCTTTTTTTTCCATTTCAACACATCAAGTCCAATTTCTGTGGCCAAATACTGCTGGGTGTGGGAGTTGTCTCAAGAACTCATTGAACCAACAGATATCACATATTTAAAGAAAACTGACTCTCACTTTTCCAGAAACTATCAGTTGGAAATGGTTCCTCAGTTAGGGGTGAGTCCGTGCTGACCTCATACATACACCTCATGCTGGGATGTTGCCTGCCTTGAGCTTGTATAAATTTTGTGAACACTGCTACTAATGCTATGTGTTCATGGGTGCAGCTGTCCTGCCTTGTATAGAAAACACTTTTTCCTTACAGTTAGTAATCACTCCTGAAATCTTTCTTCCCCAAATTATGGGATTATTTCTGAGCCTTGTGGAAGGCAGTATGATATAGGTGTACCATTTTGGCCTGAATGCTGATCACTCTACAATATCTTATTCTCTGTATGTTGATCAGCTGTGAATCTCTATGATAACTGTCATATCCTGAGGAAGTTGCTTTGATGAGTGTTGATTGACACACTGTCTTTGGGTATAAAGTTAAGTCACTATGGATAGATTTCATACTGTGTCCCTTTGGCAAAATAATAGCAACAGTTGCTCACCTAGGGCCAATAAAATATGTGAACACAATTTTTAGCTACTGCAATAATAAACCTTAAACTAAGTCAAAAAGTGGTTGGATAGTCATATAATATTCAGGCCACTGTTACACCAGTAGGTATAGTTGGCTAGGGTAGCAATTATTATAGTATCTGGACAAAAATTATGATCATCTTGTAGTGTGAAACACCTTCTAGCATTATGAAATCTAGAAAGTAAGGAAGAGGCTTCCACGTCAATACTAGCTGGATTTCTTTGTTTTATGATTTAACACTGTGGTTATTAGGGTTTATATCAATATGTTATGGAAGGTAACAAAGAACAATGACAATTTCCTGTAGCATTTGGACATTGATTAGACCACACTGGCCAACAACTCAAAACTAGGTCATAAATTCCTGGTCCTGAGGATTTTATTTACTAGCATATAGTGTCTAGAGGGAGTATTTTTTGCATCATAATTTAACTCTATTTATTATTTCACTCTTTCTCTCTCTATATATAATATTTATATTATATAATACTTAATAACTATTAAATAACTCAATTTATACTCTCTTACTCTCTCTATATATTTTATATATGTAATATTTAATAAATATGAATATGCTATATATATTATTTTAGTAAAAGTCTACAATTATAGCTTATCATGTGTCTTCAAAAGGCCTTCAGTAACAGTTTTCCCTTCCTATATTTACTCCTCTCCATTGACCTCCCACGTGCCACCCCATTAAATTCTGTTTTATTATCCCCTTTCACCTTTTATATCACTACATTAGATCTTTCTTACCTTGAATACCACCCTTTCCATAGCCATTTACTGATCTCCTAGCCTGGTATTCTTGATGAAACTCACAGTCCAAAAATGTCAAGATAACTCTTAAAAATGAAAGAAAAGACTGTAGTTGTCTTTTTGTATCTAGGCTACTTCAGGATATTCATATTCAGGAACATCTATTTCACAATTTTGTTTTTCCTAACAATCAATTAATTTCTATATCTGTCCATCTGTGTTGTCTCTACATGTTGACGATTGTGAAGATAGATAGCAGTAGTAGACAGAAATGTCCAAGTATGTCAGTAATATGATGCAGAATCCTTTGGGAATATACACAGCAATGATATAGTTGTATCATATAGTAGATCTATTTTAATTTTGTGAAACCTCTCTATATATTTGAAAATTGTATGTTTTAAAGACTATACCTTAAAACTCCTACCATTGATAAACACATCCAAAAAAGTTGGAGAGGAAAAATTACATCCAAATATTAGTTGCCATAGGACTAGAGACATGGCTCACAGGTTAATAGTGTTTATTGTTCTTACAGGGTTAATTTCCCTGAAACCATATGGTGGATAACAACTTCTGTAATTCTTCATATACACTCTGCTGAAATTTTGGGTACTGCATGTACTTGGTTCACAAACATAAATCCAGGGAAAAATACTTATATACAGAAAAGAAAAATAAATCTTTAATAGTTCTGTAGCATTCTTATATGAAAACAGCAGGCATATGAAGAAAAATCAGAAAACAATCCATTTACAGTAATTTCACATCCATACCAGCATTCATCATTATAATTTTCTCTAATATTTTTTAAATGATTAAATCAATCTTTTTTGAGATATTTATTCAGTCTATTTTTTTCTTTCTCCCCAAATTATTTTGCTAGGTTTCCATGTCAAGATGTCACAAATGAATAGGGAAGGATGTACATGACTAAAATTAATGTCTTTCCTTTCTTCCAACTCATCTTCCTTTTCCTCTTTTCCCTTTTCTTTCTCTCCTCCTCTCTTCCTCTTCTCCATTTTAGCTTTTTTTGTGTGAGAGAAGGCATTATTATGTAGCCAAGGGCAACCTTGAAATAGCAACTCTCTTGGTTCATTCTCCTGATATTTGCTAATGGTCAATTTCAAATCTTTGAAGATGAATGCACTGGTGTTTTTCTTCTGAGAATGGTAAGGAAGTCAATCTAAACTCTATTTAAAACCTTTGTTCTCACAATTGCAGCTTTTCTCAGCACAAAGACAATCTTTTATTTTTAATAAGAGTGTTATTCTGGAAAAGAACAAGAATAATTGGGCATATGTGACATCAAAGAAGAACGTAAGCAATTGGGGATTGATGGGTACAAGGACTTTTGGAGGAGTGGATATAATTGAAAACCAACAAAAACAATTTTCTGTGGAAACTTCACAATAAAGTTTAGTACTTCATGTTCTAATTGAAACAAACAAATAATAAATCATTAAACAAACAAATAAACAAAATATACCCTCTAAGGTATAATACAAGATAAATTCATTAAGAAAGAAAATTTTAACTCAGTGTTTGGAGTCTACTTGATTTTCAGTTTACCATTTAAAATATTTTTAGCTTTTGGGTTTTGCTTCATTTGACAGGTATCACACTTTCTTCTTTTCCTCTTTATGGCTATTGTTGATTCTTCTCAACCCTTAGGATGCATAAACTTCATCACAAGCTAGTTGTGAAGAAGCTAGTTGTAACATTCTGAATCCTTGTTCTTCTAGCACATTTGACTTTTTTTTCCTTGCTTCGAAACTGAGCACTTGAATTTTATACTTTTCATGATACCAGAAGATTTTAAAAACACAAAACTAGACATTTGTTGATATTCTGAATAATGCAACAAATAGATGAAAATTATTCAATTAAAGTAAAAAATATTTACATTTAAAGAGAAAAATCAGCTACAAACCACTCACATGCTACATAGAATGTAATGCTAAAAAACAATAAATTAGACACAATAAAAAATCAAATGTAGCAACATAAATTTCAAAGCAAAATGATAAATACATGAAAGACAATCAATCTTTAGATGAGTTTATATATTGTTTATGCAAAGCAACAACTGTAGTATCTAATAAAATTTTAAATATTTAGAGAAAAAATAGTTGCCCATTTTATACATAAAACAAAATCATGAAATTCCATGTTATTTATACTTTAACAGTTTAATAACATTAATATATTTCATTATTATTCAAAATATACATCACTTAAAACATTTTTGAAAGATGACATCAAAATAAAATTAATGACTTTAATAGAAAAATACATAATAAAATATATATAAAACTATCTCGTATATTGAGTATTTTTATCAAACAAAATCATTAGTATTGCATAGTTCACTTTTGTTATAAGCTTAAAATACCACTATTCTCAAAATGGTCTAATTTAAAATATACAAAATAGTTTACATTCCAGAATCTTTAATATTACAAAAATTATTACTGAATAAATATTGATTTTTATATAACAAACACTATCAAGCTTAAAGAAATATAGATATTTTATAACTTATAATGCTAGTATCTTCAACTGGATGAATAAAGAAGGTATAAGTGGAGTTAAGCATGAAAGTTTCATTTATATATGGCCTTGCACCATGATTCATGGAAATCAGACATTTTTCCCCAAATACCATGAAACACTGAGCAAATTTAAGAGATAAAACAAAGGAAATATTTAAAAATATTTGAACAGAACTTTTTTTAATTTCTCTGAAAATTGTGTAGTTAAGCAAAATATTTGCATGGATGGTATTAGTATACAACATCAAATGACTCATTTTAGAAAATTCCAAAGTTCAAGAATAAAATTCACTAGAAGTTATTACCTATTTAAATAAACAATAAGTATAAGATATTATTAATTAAATTAATAGTGGAAGTGTGAATGAGTAATGTGTCCCACAGACATGGATGTTTGAATAAATGGTCCCTGACTAGTACACCTGTTTATGAGGATACCTAGCCTTCAGTGCAGAGAACTTTTCAGGAGGAAGGACTACAGTGGGGGCTGGGTTTGATAATTTATAGTTTCCTTCTACTTCCATATTGCTTTCCCTGATTTGTGTTTGCAGTGGAAGATGTCATCTCTCAGTGTTCTCCTCCAGCTAACTGATCAATGCCTTGACCCAAATTATGGTTCTCCCTCTGAAATAAGCTAAAACACACTTTTCTAAGGATCGTTTTTGTTTATGTCGTTTTATAACAACAACAAAATGTAACAAATGCATGCTTGTAGTGAAATGTTGAGCTTCAGATCAACATGATAACAGGCCATAAAGTATTTGAAATTTCTCCTAATCCACACTAAGAAAAGGACACAAATTTATACTATGGAAAGATTAAAGAAAAAATGTGTAGAAATGTAAAAAGAAAACAAAACACAAATACATTGGCAAATCAATAGTAGTCTTTGAAATGTTACACAATTTAATATTTCATCACTTATTTTTAAAAGGTATAATATAAACAGCTATCACATGCAACCACTGAGAAAGCAACATGCAAAATCATAATGAGATGATTAAAAAATGTGGTGAGAAAGTAAGATATGTGAATCCAGTAAAGTTGACAGGATTAGACATGAACACTTTCACATTTGTAATTAAGAAAAAGTAATGAGTGATTAAATGACTTTAGAAATATAAAAATGGAGCTCATATGAATTAACCTACAAACCCTTATAAAAGTTAAAAGGAAAATGTAGTGTTAACAGTATACTGTAGTAAAAGGACACTTGTTTGTTCCCAGCTGCTCAGCCCTGAAATAATCACACAGAAATCATATTATTAGCAATACTGTTTGGCCAATAGCTTAAGCATATTTCTGGCTAACTCATATATCTTAATTTAACCCATTTCTATTAATCTGTGTATCACCACATGGCTTTGACTTACTGGGTAAAGCTCTTACATCTGTCTCTGGTGGGGCTGCCTGGCTTCTCTCTGACTCTGCCCTTCTTCCTCCCAGCATTCAGTTTAGTTTTCCCCACCTAGCTCTGTTCTAACCTATCAGGTCAAGCCAGTTTTCTTTATTCATTAATGGTAATCACAGAGGGGAATCCCATATCAGTATAGAAAATATTGCAAATAACAACAGCAAAGCAGAGTGTTTAATGGGGCTTTAAATAAGAGCTGAATAAAATTTACTTCAAAATTTATCATAACAATGATATGTAGAGACATATCAGAAGAATCTCTCCATGAAATAAATAAATCCTGATTCCTAGTGTGTCAAATCTAAAATAGTATACACAGGAAATGCACCCTATTTCCTGACAAAAGATTCTTACTGTGTGACCATTTAGCAATTGGAAGATGGTTTTGATCTGATAAAGAATAAATAAAAAGTAGAATCAATGATGAACATTTAACTGTTTGTTGCAGTATTAACATAAAGAAAAGACTCTTACAAGCATCTTTTCTTCACAGCATGGCTCTGGACATCCTAGCAAATACAAAATGTTAAGTATAAACAAACTTGCGACTTTGTATCTTATTTTAAAATACAATAGGAAAGTACTATTTTGTATAAAATATTAAAGAATCCATAGATATAATATGACATGAAAAACGTGTCACATAAGAATATGGATGAAACTCAACATAAGAAAGTGTACTCACTCATAAGTGGATATTAGATATAAAACAAAGGACAACCAAACTAAAATACACAGATCCAGAGAAGATAGCTAACAAGGAAGACTTAAGAGGGATACATAGATTTCCCTGGGATTGGAAATTAGATGAGATCTCTTGGGTAAAATAGAGGTGAGGGGGGTACTAAAGGGGAAGAATTAAAAAAGAGAACATGAGGGAACAGAATGGTCGAGGGGCAGAAGGACAGTGGGAGAATAGGAATAGAGTGGGGTTAGGGAGAAACATGGTGCTAGGGAAATTCCTAAGAATCCACAAAGATGACCCCAGCCGAGACCCCTAGCAAAAGTGGAGTGAGTTCCAGAACTGGCTTTCCCCTGTGATTAGATTGGTAGATAATCCAACTATCATGATAGACTCTTCACTCCAATAAGTGATGGAACCAGATGCAGAAATCTACAACCAAGCAACAGTCTGGGCTCCGGTAATCTGATCAAAGAGAGGGAGAAAGGAATATATGAGCAAGAGAGGTAAAGATCGTGAAAAGAAATCTACAGAGACAGCTGAACCCTAGACTGACAGCTGTGGAGTCTCCGTGGCACAGAACTAGGCACTTAGTATGTGGGACGCAGTGGTGAAGCTTGGATTATCCGAGGGCATCCTGGTAGTAAGACCAGGATTTATACTTGGTGCATGAGCTAGCTTATTGGAGTCCATTTCCTATGGTGGGTGGGATGCCATGCACAGTCATAACACAGGTAGGAGGGGCTTTGTACTTCCCCAACTTACTGTGCTAGACTTTGTTGACTCCCTGTGGGATCCTTTTACCTTTGGGAGGGGTGGATGCTGGGTGGGCAGTGGGGGAGGCAAAGGGTTCGGGATGGGGGAATGGAAGGGAAATCTATGGTTGGAATGTAAAACAAAATTTAAAAAATAAATAATACATAAAATAAGTAAATAAAATATATAAAAAAGAAAGATTAATTTTGGTATTCATCTGGGAGATGCTCACTCTCTCTGAGAGTTACCAGAATGATTTAAAGAAGAATTTATCAAGAATGGTGGAAATATATCAAATTATTTAATTTTAATTGAACTATGATTGTATCACTTTCCTTCCCCTCTCGTTCCAACCTCTCTCATGTCCCCTGCCTCTGTCCCATCACATGTCCCTTTACCCCTTCTCATACTGATGTCCTCCTTTTCTTTTAATTATAGGTTTAATTACATAGCTACAACCTGCTGAAATTTTTTTTCTATTATTACTCATGTTTTTATGATTTTAGAGCTGACCAGTTTGTATTGAATAACCAATTAGGGGCTCATCTTTGGAAGAACTAATTCTCAATCTTTCAACAGTCATGCATTGCCTGTAGTTCTTTTTCTTTCTTGTTTTTTTAAGGACCCTGTGTACTTTTCCTCTTCCTTCTTATCATCACAGCTGGATAGAGTGCAGATTGTTTACTCCTTTGGGACTTAGCAGAGATCATTCTGTGACTATGAAAGCATCAGGAAAGAGTCTTTCAGGTGAGGTCCAGACCAAATATTTCAAATCTTTCAAGGTGTCTGTCCAAAATGTGAGTTCTCTTCAGCAATGAGCCATTACCTTCAACCTCTGGGAGGTAACCAAGATCAACAGCCGTAATTTATATAGCTTCTCATGCCTTATATGAATAGTTAAAGGCTTACTGTACTTAACACCTAGAAGCAACTATTAAAGAAAATAAGTAAATTTACCAAAATTAAACTCTTCATAGTCTCTTAAGTGTTGTAGAAGAGAGGCTGTTTGTTTATCCCGGCTGCCTGGCTAGCTTAGCCCCGAAATAACCACACAGAAATTGTATTAATTAAAACACTGCTTAGCCCATTTGCTCCAGCCTTTAATTGGCTAACTCTCACATCTTGATTTAACCCATTTCTATTAATCTGTATATGGCCACGTGACTGTGGCTTATCAGGAAAGATTCAGCATGCCTGACTATGGTGGCTCAACGGCAGCTCTCTCTTACTCTGCTTTCTTCTTCCCATCATTCAGTTCTGATTTCCCCACCTTCCTAAGTTCAACCCTATCAATAAGGCCAAGGCAGTTTCTTATTCATTAACCAATGAAAGCAACACACAAACAGAAGGAACTCTTATACCACTTAAGAGCCTTCATCAGTGAACTAACTTTCTGCAATAAGTCTGAACTGTTCAAAAGGGAACTGATAAATATTGAAACAAAAATGCTTTTATACTGGCAACTTTATATGCAAGAAGAACTCATTTAAATTATGTAAAAATGTCGTACTTCTATAGACTTCTTATTGCACTTCCCAAGGACGTGATTATAGAATGATTGATAGACTGCATTTTAACTTTACATTTTCTTTTCCAAAACCTACATTAATTTCTTCATAAACCAGGCTTCTTCATTTTATAATTATAAATTAGATAATTAAAATACTAAAACTTGGATTAAAATTTAATTACATTGTATTTTTAGAAGATTAGGGCATATTCTAAAGCTCAAATTTTAATTGGATCTTAATGTAATTTTTCTTGAAATGAAAAATGTACTGATTTCTTTTTCATTGAGAAAAGAACTTTTTATTACAATAGATGTCTTGATTTATTAATAGTGAATGAAATGATTCTCAGCTTTTTATCATAAAAGCTAATAAACAATATTAATTTTGCAATAATTACAATTAGCAACTCAAAATTATTACCTGGCTCCACTAATTTTTCTTTAATATATTATAGGTTTATTTTTTCTTCTCCTTGAATGCATTTTTTGAAGAATGACACATAATGCACACATACTAACCTTCAAACCTGTACTTTATTATAGCTTCTGAAAACATGTTTTTCACAATTCTGATCAATAGAACATAATATTTAATTTAAAGGATCAAATAATTACAGAGATTTAAATTTTTTATCAGTTATAAAAATTTCCTCAGTAATTTTTATATTTATGTAGGTAAATCAGGATACCTCTACAATCTCTTTTTAAAGAATTTATTAATATTTACATATTTATTTTAGTGTGTATATGTAAGTACAGCATCTACATAGAGTTTCAAAAAGAAGACAGAAGAAAGGGGCAGATGACTTGGAACTGGGTTTAAGGACAGCTATGAGACACTTCCTGGTTTTGAAGTACAGAATCTAGGTCATTGTGTGAGCAACAAGAGCTCTTCACAGCTAACCCTTCTCTCCAGCCCCTGTTTTTGTATGTGTGATTGTGTGTGTGTATGTGCATTTGAGTCAGTGTGATTGCACATATTCATAATATACAGAACAGAGGGCCTGGTTCTCTAAAGCTAGAATTACACACAGTACACCAAACGTGAGTTTTGGAAACTGAATTTTGGCATCCTCCATAAGAGTCATAAATGCACTTAATCACTATGCCTACTTTTTAGCCTTTTTAAAGTGTCTTTTAATTTTAAACTCTATGTGAGCATTATAAACGTCTTTTATGATACTGTCATTTTTTAAATAATTGTAATCATTATTATTATTACTGAATCTGGGTCAGTATTACAGTTTTCAATTGTAATTTATTACACCACACAATTAAGATCAAATGGACAATGACTTTGCCTTGAATCATACTTAGGTTAAATATTCTAAGCAACAGCAAACAAGTGTGAATGTCCTGCCTTAACATTAAAACAGATATAATTAGTCATTATGAATTTCCTTTTTATGTTGCATTATGTTGAAGTTAAGATGAATGTGTTTTTATTGTTTGTAGCATTCTGAGGTTGTATGAACTCTCTTAGTCTCTTTATGTTGTCTCTCAGGGAACCTATGAAGCAAATATCACAAGACTGATTTGCTAATTATACTCACTTTCTCTATTTAAATTAAAATGTGACAATAGGAGCTTTGCAATTTATAAATTCTTACTTTTTTTCCAGAACTGCTCTTACAGACCCTGAATTTCTTCTCTAACTCAGTTTATACTGACATATTTTCATAGTCAAGGTATCTGAGGTATGGCCAATAGGAAACTCTGACATTTGCACCTGAACTTGACAGGATCTCTTTGCTGACGTGGACATAATAGACTCTAACCCTCTGGAACAATAAGACAAATAAATTCTACCTTCTATAAATACAAAAAACTCGAGGAATCTTGTGTAACATATACCATTAATTTTAACACACTATGAATAAAAACTTTTTTTACAAAAATAGTTTTGAAAAAAGAATGTAATTAAGAAATATATAGAGATATGTTTGAAATTGCAGAACCTCACAATACTTTCTATTTGATATTTGAATCCTATGTTCATGATTTTTAAAAAAGGCAAAATCTAAATCTTCAACTTTTTCATTCTGTTTGCTAAAAAGGTTCAAAATAAGAAACTTAGCTACACATATTGTCTATATATAGTGTGTTTAGGTCTACAATATATAAGAAACCATTTTAAATGACTAAACATACAATACTGAGCTGAAGAAAACCTTACATACAATCCAATATATTTTATTCTTGAAATTTTTCTGGAGAATATGTTCAATAAAGATCTACTTTCCTATTTCAGAATTGAAAAATTATGAACTTTTATACAACTGGATCAAATAACTTGATACAGGTAAGCTAGAGAGTAGATGGTGTTATTCTACTTTAAAAATATTTTTAAGATTGTGTTGTAATACTTTCTTCTGAATTAAAAATATTCTAAAATGTTATTATTATAAATGATAACCATTTACATGACTTCAATTTCAGAATTAGTATTTCTGATAGTAAAAATACATTCCATAATTTTACTAAAACATATGGTTGTTTTATTTTAAAGTATTTTGTGTTATGTCAAATGTGGCAGCACATTGCAGAAAGTACAATTTCATGGCAATTACTAATCGAACAATTTAGTTAATATTCAACTACATTTTGGATGCAGAACATGAGCTTATTTATGAACCTAAGCCTATTGCTGTAAGAATTCTCTTTGGCTTGCCATAGGTCCTTCCATGCAATCCTATGCTTCTAAATCTTGTGGAAAATTATTTTCTCCATCAAAAGCCTTATAAACATTACTTTCTGCAGTAAATTATTATTGGTCATTTGTAAAAGAACTTTTTTCAATTCTATATTTTGAAAGGTATTTTTTAGGTTCTATTGTTTTACAAGTTGAGAATTACCATATATAATAAACTATTTTTACCAAACAAATACAATATAAGTTCTTTCTGCCTAATTACCTTATATAATACTCAAGAGGGGGATTAATTATTTAACTTCATAGTAAATTAGATTTATTTGATTTCAAAGACAAATTTTTGATTGCCCTTCAGCTAACCACCAGTTTGTTACAACTATTATATGTCATGTGGTGTATTTGGAATGCAAGAAAACATAGCTATAGCTTAAATCTCAAAAGGATATTGTTGTGTCTGATTACCTGTAAAATGATCTAAACACACAAAAATATTGTTGATTATAAATACTTTTCTCTAATTTACTCAGACTTTATTTCAACCAAAAGAATGAATAATAATATTGAATGGCAGAAGAGATATAGTAAATACATGCAAATAGAAAAAAACTGAATATTAATAATAAGAAAAATAAGCCAAATATACCAAATGAGAAAAAATTAAAGTGTGAAAATGTATAAAATGATAGAAATGTACTATGAATTTTTGTGAGAAACTTAATAACTTCATAAATTGGAATAGTTTGAACTTCTGTTTGACTATTTGATTTTGAAAGAAAAGGAGTCAGTTAGAAGAAAAATATTGAGAGCAGAGATGTTTTTTGAGCTAAATCCTGGGAGGGGGAGGGGGGATGGGAAATGGGGAGGGAATTGGGAGGAGGGGAGGAGGTGGAAAATTTTTTAATAACAA
>LOJH01019674.1:10001-20346 GCA_001685095.1 Ellobius talpinus | reverse complement strand
GAAAAAGACAAGATCTTCTGAGTAAATTGGGAGCATGGGAACCTTGGGAGAGGGCTAAAGGGGAGGAGGGGCAAGGAGGGGAGCAGAGAAAAATGTAGAGCTCAATAAAAATCAATAAAAAGCATATATATATACATATATATAATAGACAGTATTACTAAGTTAGCTATTAAAGGCCACTTTAGTACCCTAATAATAAATTTTAAAAAGCTAAAAAAAAGGAAGGAAATACTTTTTCTAAGTGTTAACAGAAATACCAAGAAAAAAATAAATTGTTATATTTCATATATGAAAAGTTAGTGGAAGTAAACATAAAAGCTGAAAATAAATAAAATCTATAAAAGTAAAAAAAAATGATCCATTTGTTTTTTTCCAATGACCAAATTAATGACATTAGAAAAGTCCCTTGCATTCCAGATTGTTGTTTTTCTTTAACTGTAGAACATGAAGCTGGGCAGTCCTAAATTCCTAAACTGTTAAGTTGTGTCTTGTGTGCGTGCTTCAGTATTACTCACAGTAACCCAAGGATTCTTCATGAAAGGTGCAGCTGCAGGGAAGGAAACACACAAATGTTCGAATAACATTGGGGCCAAACAAGTGGGACAAACCAGGAGAAGGGAAGTAACAAGAAAGTCTATATTGGCTTCAAAAAATAATTTTTGAGGATGATGGGAGATAGTAGTTCAGCTGTGGAGGGTCTGTTTAGCATGCACAAAACCCCAGATTCAATGCCTAGCATTGCTAAGCAACGCACAAACAAAGCCATTTAGACGGACAAGCACATGAATAAGTGACATGCAATGCAAAGGAAGATACAGCTTAGCCCTTTCCAGTTCCCAAATTTTCAATTTCACACTGACCTTCATTCAGTCTCAGAGAGCTAGAGACACGTGCTGTCAACGAAGGAAGGGTGGACAAGAAGAAGCAGACAATGATGCTTAGAAAAGGGAGATCCAGATAAACGGGAGAGAAAACTGCGTTTACTTCCCAAACGTCCTAATATTTTCATTGAGTTCTATGTCACCGATCTCTAAATTGCTTAGTGTATTCATTCATTAAATACTGATTGTGTTCTAAAAGTCCACTAAAAGTCACAGAGTTTGGAGCGATAGAGTTGAGGCTAAAATCAAGGTTTGATAACTTTCATCTACAAAAGAAAACTAAAGAGAACCTGTTGATAAAAGATTCTGTGATCCCTCAGATATATTCCCATCCCCCATCTCCTTCCTTCTACTCCCCTTCCCAGTTTACCCAGAAAATTTTAATGATTTCCCTTTCCTGGGGCCCTCCATGTGTCCCTCTAAGGTCTTCCTTGTTACTTATTTTCTCTGGGGTCATGGACTATAGACTGGTTATCCTTTGCTTTATGTCTAGTATCCACTTATGAGTGAGTACACACCATGTTTGTCTTTCTGGGTCTGAGTTGCCTCACTCAGGATGGCTTTTCCTAGTTCCATTCATTTGCCTGCAAATTTCAAGATGTCATTGTTTTTTACCGCTGAGTTGTACTCTATTGTGTAAATGTACCACATTTTCTTTATCCATTCTTCAGTTGAGGGGCACCTAACTTGAGATGGCCAAGTTGGGGGAGAGACAGAGAGGGAGAGCAATGAAAGAGATATCTATTTTTTAAATTAAATTTATTTTTTTTAAAACAATCTTCTCTCATTTTACATACCTATCCCAATTCCCACTCCCTCCCCTTCTCCTGCTCATCCCACCTTCCCCCACCCCAGCCCCCCATCCACTCCTCAGAGAGGGCTAGGCTTCCCAAGGGGAGTCCATAAAGTCTGACACATCACTTTGAGGCAGGACTGAGGCCCTCCCCCCTATATGTTGGCTGAGCAAGATATCCCTCCAAAAAGAATGGGCTCCAAAATGCCAATTCAAGCACTAGGGATAAATCCTAGTCCCATTACCAGGGGCCCACATTTACTGTCACCCACATTTAGTGGACCTAGTTTGGTCCTATGAAGGTTTCCTCACTATCAGTCCAGAAACAGTGAGCCCTCGCTAGCTCAGGTCAGCTGTTTCTGTGGGTATCCCCATTAGGGTCATGACCCCTTTGCTTGTATATCTTAAAAGAGGAATCCAGTTAGGGATTAGGGAGAATCCTGGTGCTAGGGAAATTCCCAGGAATCCGCAAGGATGACCCCAGTTAAGATTCCTAGCAATATTGGAGAGGGTGCCTGAATTGGCCTGCCCCTACAATCAGATTAGTGACAGCCCTAATTGTCATCATATAACCTACATCCAGTAACTGATGGAAACAGATGCAGAGATTTACAGTCAAGCATTGGGCTGAGCTCTTGGAGTTCAGCTGAAGAGAGGAAGGAGGGATCATATGAACCGGGGGAGGGGGATGGTCAAGATCATGATTGGGAAAACCACAGAGATAACTGACCTGAGCTTGGGGGAGCTCACAGACTCTGGACTGACATCTGGGGAACTTGCATGGGACCAAACGAGGGCCTCTAAATGTGGGTGACAGTTATGTGGCTTGATCTGTTGTGGGGTCCCCTGACAGTGGGACCAGGACTTATCCCAGATGCATGAACTGGCCTTTTGGAGGCCATTCCCTAAGGTGGGATGCCACGATCAGCCTTGATACAGCAGGGAGGGCCTTGGTCCTGCCTCAACCTGTTATGCCAGACTTTCAATGACTTTAGAAGGGAGATCTTACCTTCCCTGAGAAGTGGATGGTGGTGGGGGGATGGAGGCAGGTGGGGGAGTGGAAGAAGAGGAGGAAGGGAGAACAGGAGCTGGTATGTAAGTGAAAAAATTAAATAAAAAAGATTCTGTGAGAGAACAGAGAGGTGCAAGAGGTGGTGGACAGAGTGGATGAACTAAGGGAATAGGAGACTGTACCCTGAGATTTCCTGAGAACACTAATTTTAACCTGGAACAAGTCACAGAAAGCCCAAGTTTGGTCTAAGCAAGGAATGAGGGTTAAGACTCAAATAAAGGCTGTCTTTGGGCATCAAGATTATAGGTGGTGAGTGAGGTGGAACAATTCATGCAGACAACAATAAGAGAATCAATGACTGTACAGCCCTAAATGGGACATTAACATCCTCCCTTCCTCCCTCCACCAGGTCTCAAGGATCTTGACCAGGAAGAGGACGGAATGAATTTAGAGCCAGAGGTAGTCAGTGACCTCAGTGACTCAGTGGTTCTAGGAACAATGGGGCAGATGATCTTACAAACTCAAGGCGATTGCGGCAACAGGAACAAGACCCGAGCCAACTCCACCCAGACAAAATCCCAACATAGAGCAGGGAGGGGTGGACAGGTCATTCCACCAGCACCTGAAGAGCTACTGGCATTTGAGAGCTGTTGGGAGAGGGAGAGTCAGGTGTGACCTCTAGAAGGTTGAGTGCTTACCAGGCCAGGGCCCACTCCTAAGACTAACTGAGCAACAGAGACCAGACTCAGTGGGGGAAGAAAAATAAGGAGGAGGAGAAGGAGAAGGAAGAGGGAGAGGAGGAGGAGAAGTGGGGAGGGAGCCATGGAGGAGGAAGGAGAAATCTCAAATCAAATGAGGCGGGACAGGAAGGTGAAGAGAGCTTTTTAGTGATAGGTTGGGACTGAAGAATTGACAGGGAAATGAATATGTTCAAAATATATTGTATTGGTGGAGCATTGGTAGTATAGTGGGGAGCAGGCTTCCTTCTAAAACGCATTGCTTGAAATTCTCAAAGAATAACATCAAATATTTGAATGTAACCCTTTAACAAGAAAGTGATGCTGTCACTATTTTGACCATCATTCTGTTTGGCTGCATTTAACCAGCCCCTTGCTGACTTTGAGACTGCAGCATTTCACCACTGCAGGAGTGTGATGTGTACTTTGGGAGTAGCCAGAGCGAGAGATTTTCAGGGAGAGCAGATTTAAGATCAGTATTATGGACACTTACAATCTGGAGAAATATTCTTTGCACTTTTCATGAATGTTGGTACCTCCTTAAAAGGCGTCTGAAAAACCTCCTTAGGTTTGACAGCCTTTGAAGTGGACATCTATGATTTCCATTGATTGTAAATGCGTGTACGGCCCATTGTTCCTGGCAGTTCTTAGATAAATATTTCTTCAAATTAAACCATGACATTAGTTTAAACAATGCTCTTTGTGGAATCAAAATACTGTGACTTGATGTTTCTCTCTCTCTCATTATTTGTGAAAACAAAGCTTTAGACTCAATGTTCTATTTTGTACATATGCAATTCCACTATAAGCTCTAATAGAGCTTTATGTTGGCAGGAAAGATATCTGGTAGGATTTTAAAAAGAGAAAGGAGGTCTTATTCCTCTCTCTCAAGTAGAGTTCTTAGGGCTCTTAGCAGCTCGCAAATGAGAGTTCTATCAGTAGGGCTGGAATTTACTCAGGGGGGCAGTAGTGTGTGTTATACATACGTGATCATGAGAAGTTATTATTTTCAGTGTGTGCAGCTAATCAATTCCCTACAAAATATAGGTGCAACAGTATGTAGATCCTTTTGCATGAATCATGCTTAATGAAATGACCTTCTCCTCTTCATATTTAAAATTTTTAGATGTACCCAATATTTCTTAAAACATATATTAAATATTTAAATTATTTCTATTCTTTAAGATTATTTCATCTCATCTTTGTCTATTCTATCTGTTTTTGGCTCTTTTATTCTCATCTGAATTTCACATATGAGTCAATTAAGCAAAATACATTAAATTAACTGATTTTACAAATTAATTGATTTTCTTATTTAACAAAAATTGTACTTGGGTCACAGGCTAATTACAGTCTTCTGTATAACTTTATGACTTTGGCCATTTAAACTTTTAGATTCATTGATAAGTATACGGCATATTTATGGGTCAATAATACCATATGATTTTTGTATTAGAGATCATCCAGCTTGTTTATAGTGATAAGACAGCAAAGAAGACATGGATTTCTTTTGACACTGAATTCTTTAATCTCTTGAAAATGCATTTTCTGGTTAAAGATGCGGTTGATATGTGTTTGCTCTCAAAGCATTACTCCTGGACTAATCTCCAAACTGAGGTAAAGATGGATGATTGACAGGCTGACACATGATTATTTAGCTACAGTTTTAGCTGAGGTCCTGATAAAACAGATGCCAACTGAATCTGTGTTTTAAGAAGAGGTATGGAGCCATCTTCATGGGTCTTTAGAAATGAGTATTGAGAGAAAAGGAGGTGTTTTCCTTAGACCTCAGATGCAAGAGAGGGGTTCACTAGCTGTTCAGAGGAGGCGGGACAGTGCAACGAGGTAGTCCATTCATGCCTGGGACGATCGAAAGCTGATCATTAACCTGAGGAGCTGTGGCACTGAGCACCACATCTTGGGTGCTATACCGAGCATCATCCCTTAGTTCCTCATCTTTCTATCACTGAGAAGACTGTCTTTAAAAAGGAAAGATGCTTGGCCATTAAAGACAGGGTCACCACCAGACCTATGAAGAAGGAACAATTACCTTGATTTCAGGATTTCAGAGAATTCAGTCCACGACCCCTGGCCTTGTCCCTGAAGCTGTGGTGGAGCAGCACAGCATGGTGGAAGTGTGTGGTGGAGCCGCACTGCTCAGCTCATAGTGGCTAGGAAGAGAAAGGGAAGGGGCTGAAGAGAGAGAGAAAAAGACCACTTTTATAAAAATTATTTTCCCCAAACCATTATGATCTGAGTTTATAGAAGTATTAATCCCCTCTGAGATCACAGCCCTCATGATGTCCCCACCCACCAAAGTCCTAATGCTCAACACGGCTGAATTGGGAACCTGATCTTCAGCACATGAACTTTGGTGGATGCTTAGTACCTAATCCAAGGCAGTTCAAAATGCCTTGTTTCATTCTGAGCTTCTTTACTGACTTAATGTTTATTTTAGAAAGGATTATTTCCTTTCCAATTATTTGGGGACTTTTTCAGGGGCCTCAACTGTTGTTGATTTCTAAGTTAATTCCACTGTAGCCAGAGAAGATCCTCTGAGGGCTTGACCCCTCTTTAGCTGTCAGGGTCTCCTCCCTCCGCAATGGCCCCTGAGCTCCTTGGGGAGTGAGATGCAGCTTGACAGGCATGATCTCATCCCTTACCTTGTAGGGATCACAGCCCTTAGCTGCCTGTATCTTTGGAATCTTGTCTTGTACAACCTATTTCCAGTTCTTTCAGACAGAAAGGCAAATCTGTTGCTTTCTACTCTTTCTTGCTTAAAAGCTCACACTTATGTCTGGGTTAACCACTCTTTTTATGTACTTATATGGAAGTTTGTATACATCTGGATACCTTATTCAGGCCTATGTTTACACACAACATAGTAGTCTATGGAAAGTAGATGAACTATGTGTTCCCATGTTATCTTCCAGAAAGAATCTAGAGTTCAGGAGAAAATGATAGAATTTATTAAGGATACAACATTAGAACATCAAATAATGATGATAATGATGATGATGATGATGATGATAACAATAATAATAAAACATATCCGTAAATTTGACACTGGTTGATCATAGAAATAAAGTGGTAAAAACACAATCTCATATGGAGACACAAGACACTCAGGGTTCAAGGTTCTGCATTCCACTGTAATATATTGACAAATTATATAAATCTTCTAAAATATTAATTAAAAATTACCTGGAGAATCAGAAATAATTTTCTGGACACCACTCACAGGGATTCTGGTTAAATATATTTGAGATAAGACTCCCAAATCTCTAGTTTATGAAACTGTGTACAGGTTGTATTGACATAAAACTGACTTGAAGATCCATTGAGGGTCTGACTTCTTACACTGCTTTTCAGTTCCAGACATGCCTGTTTCTAACTTTAACCATGATGACATCATTTGATTGACAGTGGATGTGTGTTGTGCCAGTCACTTTGTTTACAAAACAAAGTTTTATCCTTTAACCCAATACTTTTGCACAGTAGCTCTTATACACTCATTTTTCTCAAAGAAAGTTGCCTTAGTTTCTTTCTTAGCCTAGCACTCTTCCTAAGGCAACATGGCGAAGCCTCCTGGACAGCCATGGACTGAGATTTTGTTAGCAGTTCTGAACCAAAGTGGTACTTTTTAAACTTTATTGTGAAATCTGTCAACAATACTCTGTACCTACTCAGGGCTTTTATGATATTGGTTAACTGGAGCCAAATTTGTGAAAAGCGATTATAAGAAGTGATCGTCTAAGTTCTATCAAAGAGGACCAAGGAGAGAGATTCTCAGGTAATTTTGAGAACCAAATACTTCATAGAGAACTTATGCATTTGTTTCAGTGAGGTTTCCTGAGTTGGGGTTATAATGAGGATTTGTGACACTACAATCTAGTGACACAAGTGGATGTGTGTGCCAATGCTCTTTCCTGTCATCTTTAACAGTCCCTTTGTCCTTTGTCCCTGGGTACCTTATGTGCACTTCCTTTTCTCGTAGAGCCTTCCCTTCTATCCACCCTTTTTAACTTTCCTATTCCCGTTTTCCATTATTGTGCCACTCAAAGTAGTACTTCCATCCAGGTACATATTTCTCATTTTCAACCTTAAAACACTTATTGGGAACAGGTGGGATTGTGAGGCGTATGAGTGGCTATTGTATGGATCAGACAACTGCCAACCCTATGAGTCAGCTACGTAAGAAAATAAAAGCCAGGAGTTCCACCCATATCCTAAGGCAGAATAACAGTTAACTAAACGTAAAACTTTCTGTTCTAGCTAGATTTTCAAAAGAGAAATACTTGTGCTTGAGGATTGTGGGGGAATACCCCAGACTGTGGTTACTGATTTAAATTCTATCCATCCTTCCCTTCCCACCCAACTGCCTTTGTCTTCCTTCTTCAACTATTTAATTGGCGCTTTCTTCAAACTTGAGCAGATCTGAATGGAGGTACAAAGTGAAATTAACCAATTCCCTTGGAAGACGTAGGGGTAGCGATACATTAGAAAGCTTGTTAATGCCTCCTTTCTCTCTTCCTCCTTGCTCTGCTCCCAGGCTTCCCTGGGAACCCAAGGAAAAGAGGAATTAACAAAGCCCTGAAGCTGAATGCTAGAGACTTTCCAGGGAATTGACTAATTTCATCTTCCTGCACCATTTGGAGCAGCTGGGGGTACTGGTCTTGGGGGAAAATAATAGGATCCAGTGCTTAAAACTCTCTATGTTCTTAAGTAAAATTGTGCCCAGTTTGTTTATCAAACTAAAATATAAATGGTGTTCACCATTGGCCTCCTCTACCATTGTATATACACTGTGATCTTACAATAATTATTTCTTGACTTTGTAAGCCAGATAGAACGTCCTAGATTATTCTTTTTCTTCTAAACCTGTGCTGGATAGATTATTTTCATCATTTCCAATGACCATGTTTATCATTGTCACTGAACCTTCTCTTTCTCTAGTTACAGTCGTGACTTGAGTGTTTCCTAGTTTCCACCTTCCACAGACCTTTCAGAATCCTAAATACTTTCTTTGGTTAGAAATGTTAGCCATGGTTCCAGCGCAAAGGTATTTTCCCATCTACGCCTGATTCTATCCATCACCTAGAGGGCACCATGGGAAAAAATCAGACGGCCACTACCAACCTTCACAATTCTTTCATTATTGACTTCCCTGAGGACTTCTGCAACATGTGGACACATTTGTATCTCTAAGCCATTCTTTCTCTAGGTTAGTAAATTCATTAAACATCAACCATTTTAAATTGTACTCTGGGTGTGTCCCACTGTCAATTTCTTTACATTATTCTGAGCCGTAACTATTTAACTCTTTTTAGTTTGTTTTCAGAGATGTTTGAATGATGAGGCTTGGTCCTTTGACCTTTGGTTACTACATTTCCTGAATTCTCCTTGTGGGGAAATTTAAAAGATTCTTCTCAGAAAGAGCAGGGTGTGATGAAGTATGTGCCTGGGATCCCAGCACTTGAGAGGAAGAAGCAGGAGGTTACAGTCAGAAGTTTACAGCCATCTTCCCCTGCATATGTCAGAGTCATTCTAGATGACTCGAGTCCCTACCTGAACAAAATCAAACAAAACAAAGCAAACTGAAGAAAGACAGAAGCATCACTCAGAATCTTGCACCAATTCCTTTTTAGTCTTAGTCTGCCCCTCCAATTAGTTCCACTATGAAGGGAACAAACTTGAGATTGTTTAGAAATATTGATGTTAAAAAAATCAGCATATAAAGTGACTCTCAGATTACCCACAGGCATTCATGACAGGTAGAGGTAGAGGTGTCATGTTAATGTTAATTTCTGTACCTTTCTGTGCATCATCAAATGCTGTTGAGTGTTGTATTAATTTAAAACATTGTGAGGGCTTCTCCTTGAAAATCATGGAAAACTCAGGTTGTTTTGGCATCGCAGCCCCTGACAAGTGAATCTGTTCTCATTATCTCGACGTCTGCCTTGGCTTGTAAAATTCCTGCAGGTTTATGGTGCGGCATGATACCCTTCACTACCTGCTCTTGTGCTTCGACTTAAAGCTGCCACTTATATTAAAGCAAGCCTGATAAGATTGTCTTAAATATCCAATTCATTTAAAGAGAACATTGCTGCAGACACTAATGTCCTTTCGCTGCTGCTCTCCTCTGCCTGAGTTAGAATATTATGCTCCAGAGTTAGAAAGATGTGGTGCAGATGTATTTATATGCACAAAATCAGCACTCTTTCCTACAGGGTTAGGGCCTTAATACCAAGATATCCATTCTAATATGACTGGCAAAAAAGTGCTGTTTTTGCACTTCATCAAATGAGGCCATAGACTTCAACCATCTACTATACCATCCTTAGTAAATGGACAATAAGAAGAATAATAAACCATGGTTCATTTTAGATGTTAACCCACATCCAAATACCTGAATGACCTTCTCTCAAAGCTGTTTTAAATAAATGGTGTATAAAATAGACACCAAGAGAGTCATAAATGGCCAGGGTGATATTTGAGGCCTTGTGGGAGGCACTCATTTCAGACATACCATGCTCTGTCACCTCTAATGATCTTGGGCTCTTCATTTAGCTGTGAGTTGGCTTTTTAATGAACAAATGCCTTAACCAGCCTAGATGGCATTCTTATTATGGTCATATATTTTGAAAGTGTGATAGGGAAGGAATTGATATAATACAGTACACTGTAAGTAAGAAAAACCCTGATAAATGGAGGACATCTGTGCCCCCATGGAGTGATGATCAACTTGTTGCTTCTGGTCATGACTTCTAGTTGGTGAATTAAGACTGATAATCTTGACATTGTGAATCTCTAGGATTTGTTCATATATAGGTCTGAGTAATGGGTATATCATCCAACCCAAAGTCAATGTATATGTGTGTGTGTGTGTGTGTGTGTGTGTGAGAGAGAGAGAGAGAGAGAG